>BGPR01025508.1:1242-22286 GCA_013235015.1 Araneus ventricosus
TTTATTAATAGTTTGATTTCATCTAACATCTGCATTAGAGAATTCAGCGAAGAAGTTTGAGTGTATTTTGGATGTAAGACAGGTTGATTAATATTCCCAGAGAAGTATTCAAACATTTTTTTAAATTTTATTTTGCTTGAATTATGTTTTTATTTCGTTTCGACAGTAATCACCGCAAATCAAAATTTGTGTGCTAATTGTAATGCGTTCTAATAAAGCTGCAAAAATGCGTCATTAAACTGCTTAGTTTGCAAAAGTTAAAACAAATTGGCTGAATTTGAAATAAGTAACTTACGATTTCAATTAAATTTGTTTACAATTAGCCATTCGGAAAATTTAATATTTTCATCAAATTTATGAAGTAGTAGGATTCCCCAACATTCCCTTTGACCTTCATTTTTCCATCATAAATTTCACATGTAATTCAATTGAAATATGTTATTATGTGTACGAAGTGAAATGAAATGTTACATTTATTTAACGGAGAGTTTTGAAACAAAAAATAAATTAATTAATGTTTTGATTTCATTTAATTAACCGGAATTATTTTATACAGCATCAGATTCTGAAGCATCTCAAGGTTTCCAATTCTCTGGGGTTCTTAGTTATATATGTATTTATATTTTGCACCTTGGGATAATTATAAACCATATGCAGATATATTAAACATATATATTTTTTGAAAAAAAAATAGCTTTTGCAAAATTGTGAAAAAATATACCTTTATCAATATGAGTATGTCTATGTATCACAACGTAAGTTATAACTTCCAACATTAATTAGCTCAAACTTTTATTTAATATATTAATCAGATTAGAATTTTATCAATCAGATGCTGAAGCATCTCAAGGTTTCCTATTTTCTGGGGTTGTTACTTTTATAAGCATTTATCTTCTACACTTTGGGATAATTATAAACCATATGAAGATATATTGAACAGATCTATACATGTTCTGAAAAAAAAATTGCAAAATTGTGAAAAAATATGCATTTATCAATATAGGTAAGTCAATGATTCACAACATAAATTGTAACTTTCAACATTAATAAGCCCAAACATTTAATTATAGTATTAATAAAGCCTATACTCAAATTGCGAAAATATCCTAGCTAAACCTTATTTTGTTTAAATATTAAGGAAATAATATGCTGAGACGTAATGATTCAGCGGATTTTTGTTAAATGAATGTTCCGATATTTAAATTTGAGATATGCATCTTAAACAAAAGTTTAGAATCATATTGCAAAATTGATGTTTTCTTATATATATATTAATGTTGATAGACTGGCATAGTATCTGTAAATTTTGACATGCGTGACCCGGCATGCATGATACAAAAGTCGTTCAAAAAACTCGGCAGGGCAGACCATTTGGCCATTTTGGATATAGTTACATCTACGGTAGTATATGCACGTGAAGTAGAGTTTATGAATTTTTTTTCTGATATTCATTAAAAATTAATTCAAATTTAACATTTTTCTCAATAATTTCAGTGTAAAGGAAGTGTAGCTTTTCAAGGATATCAATTTTATTCCCGCGTGGATTTTACTCTAATTTTAATGAATTTAAAAAATATTTTAAATAAATTTCAAAACAATTCTTATATCTTTGCTTTAGTTACTTCTTCTATATCCACGCGGTTTGCGCGATATTTTATACATTTTTTGTGCAAGTTGACGTTGCTATAGAATTAAAATTAAAATTAAAAAAAATTATACACAAGCAGACCGAAACAAACTCAAAAATCTATCAAGTTAATATGTTCCCAACTAGAGTTTCGAATCTCCTTTAAATTTTTGTTTCGTGTCGACATCAAAATAATACGTTAGAATTCAAAAATACTTGAATTTATGTTTCAGCATATATATAAACTTTTTGATGAAAAAGGATGTTTCTTACTTAAAAATTGAAAACAGTTAATTCATAAAAACAATTGTTTTAAGAATTCATCTGTAACTTTTACTTAAAATACGAAAATGAATAACCTTACTAGACGGAACTACCAGATTCATCCAAGTTTTGATTCATATTTAATATCTTGAGAAAAATAAACTTAGATTTCTGAATATAATTGCGGTATTTCCGTCACCTATGATTTATTTTGAAATTGCGAAATCAATTCAGCCAGAAGGAACTCATTATTGTGACATGATAATTATTATCAATAATTTTTTTTTTATTCTTGAATACAATTAAGAAATCATACAACAACCTATTTTTTTATCTCTACTAATCATAAAGAAGAATGTGTGTGCCTGTGTGTGACGTTTTTTCGAAATTTTAATTAGAATTTTAATTAATTAAAAAATGAGCGAAATTCTGGCGTTTTTCCTTAATAACTTTCGAAAAAAATACAGCACAAAAATCATTTTTACACCATCTGAAAACGAAAAACATTATCTTTTCGATGATATTAATCAAGTTGCCGTAAAATATTTTCTTTAATTTTAATAACCTTTTAAATACATTTTTTGGCATAATTTACAACAATACTTTTCATTGCTGCAACACAATTCAAACCGTTTTCATTATTTAAACAAATATTTGTTTGCATGTTTCCTTTACATTGTTGAAAGCGAAGGTAATATATTAATGTTTAATTATATGCTTTAATCAGCATAATTTCATACAGCTAATATGCTGATGGACATAAAATGTGCCTCGACATATTAAATTTAAAATCAAATGCATATTTTTCAAGAGGAATAAGAGAGTGAAGTTGATGCGGACAACGGGCGATTGCGTGCTAATAGACACAGACAGTTACTCGACTCCATTAAGGACGTTCATGCAGATAAGGAACAAAATAGATGCATGGCTATTGAAAGAACATGTGTTAAATATCTATCAAAATACGAAAATTACTTTTTTAAGGGAATGAATATAGATTTATACATAAGAGATTCAATTGAAATTAAATTCCCGACGAACAAGCTGGTCGCCGAAGGCGGCTTGTTAACAATAAAGTAGTTTTGATAGATTTTAAAATAAAGATCCTTCCTTTTTGTCCTATTTTATAAATATTTTTTATGAAAATGTATGCTTGTTGTGGCCTCTCTAACGCTGAGATGTAGAAAATAATTATGGCTTGAAGTTCAATAGATATACAAATGGAGTTTTTGGAGCTTTAATTAATATAAAATTTAGTATTGAAGATGTGAAAAAAGAGTTTAATTTACTTACTTCGCAATACAGGTGACAATATTAAAAAGTGTTTTCTGCCATAAAGAATTTGAAAATAACTTAAATCCTAGTATATAAATGTTCTATATTTTATACATACATAGTGCTCAAGTTTTCAAATTTTACAAGAACGCATCACAGCCAACAGCCAAAATTAATTTTAAAAATCATCAAGTTAATACAAGGAAGAATGTTTACCAAATATTCTTTCTGGAATTAACTTATTGATTATTTTTTACTTTAAATTAAATTTCGCTTCATTATATTTTTTAAACATAAAAAAATATTAATTTAATATTTTGAAGGAGACACATAAAATATTCATCACAATTTTTATCAATGAAAATATATGAAATTTAAAAATATGTTGTTCTTTTGCATTATACATAAAACATCAACCTGTAAAAATTAATTTTGTGCCATGGAATTTTATGATTTTCATAGTTTTATAATTCATGCGTAATTTTCAACATAACTAATTCAGTTTTTATCCTTCATTCTCAGATTTACCAAGTAATAATTTTAAGATTTAGCAAGTAATGATTTTAAAACACGTAACATTTTCTGTTTAAATATTTATAAAATGCAATTAACAGAGAAGAAAAAACATATTGCATATATCTCAGTTTCTTTAATAAAAGATAAGCTTCTTTAAATCTTTCAAAAAGTGCATTTCTCTTTAGTTAAAAATTAAATTTTATGTCAGGGATTTAAGAACGAAAACATTAAAATGTCATTATATGTATTTTTTAAATCGTAACTTTTCATGTTAATGTTTTCAGTATTGCTAATCGCATTCGGTGTATGAAGTTGCATAAGTTTCTTATCTTTATAGAAACCGATTTGCCCAATTAAAGTCTATTTGCCTTGTAAAAATTTAAATAATATAAGCATTGCTTTGAATAATAACGTGACAATGTTAATCTATGTTGTCTAGTTAGTTTTAAAATGCTTAAAATTGTTAATCGGATTTCATATGTATTGTAAAATTTTATATTTTAATTTATTATATTATAATAAGGATAATTTCCAGACATTTACTTGACAAAATTTTACAACAGAAAATAATTTGCAACCAGTGAATAATCTGTTCTTTTATTTTTCTGTAATTTATTATTGGAATCGAAAGTATATACACTGGCATACAAAAGTTAAGGAACATTTCGTAAATTGCGAGAAATTTGCAATTAATACGAAAACTATGTTTCAAAATCAGTTCTGGAGAATCGTGTGACATTCAATAGAGTATCATATACATATAGCAGTGACGGTTCGGTCACGAGGAAAATTAGGGGGGGGGACCACCAGAAGGGGATGAAGGCGAAAATGGAGTTTCACCCATCCTGTTTCATAGAAAGCTGATAACGAGATGTAACTTTTATCAATCATTATGGTTTAATGTGCATTATATTTATATGCATTTTCGAAAGCATAGCACAAATATTCAGGAAGATGTAAAAGCCTCTTTAAAAAATCCCAAATTTTTGTGGTTAATTTTCGAAGTTATGTATTTTCTTTAGTTTCTGCTTTTCGACTTTCTCAGGACAGTGAATTGCATCGCGAAATTAGAGCTTTTGAACCTTCTACTTACTTTTCGATTTCAAATTTTATCGAATAATTAATAACCATTACTTTATTGTTCCTACTACAAGGTGAAATCCTTGAAAAGTAGATAAATTCTAATAAAAAACCTATAGAAAAATAATTTATCTTTCTTAAAACTTTAGGATAAGAACTATAAGTTCTTTAAAAACATTTTTAATTAGTTTAATCATCCTTTTTTCAATGGAAACAAATAAAATAATTCAAGATAATGAGCTCAGAAAGAGATTTGAAAATGTTCTTTAACGAGAATGAGATTAAAATGTTCTTTTTTTTTCAAAAGTTTCTGTTAACGTTCCTATTTGATTTGGCTTGATCAGTACAGCATTTGCATAACGAAAAGTATTCTAGTGAATTTCAGTGAATATGTGAATTTCATCGCAAAATTAGAGCTTTTAAACCTTCTACCGACTTAAATTTTCAATTTTATAATTTAACATTTAAATTAATTTAATCATCCTTTATTAAATGGAAAAAATAAAGTCATTCAAGATAATGAGCTCAGAAAGAGATTTGAAAATGGACAACGGAAAATATTCCAGTGAAGTTCAGCGAATAAGTGAATTCCTTTTCAAAATTAGAGCGTTTGAACCTTCTACTTACTTTTCAATTTTAAATCTTATCGAATAATTAGTAACCAGTATTTTATTGCTTCTCTTAAACGGTGGAATCCATGAAAAAGTAGCTAAATTCTAATGAAAAAAACTATAGAAAAATAATTTATCTTCCTTAAAAACTTTAGGATAATAACTACAAGTTCTTTAAAAAACATTTTAAATTAGTTTAATCATCCTTTATTAAACGGAAAAAAAATAAAGTCATTCAAGATAATGAGCTCAGAAAGAAATTTTAAAAGGGGCAAAGAAAAGTATTCCATTAAAAAATATACAAAAAAAGGCATTATATCGATAAGCCATTCTGAGAAATCTTGTAACTAATCTCAAACTACAAAGAAAAATCGAAATAAAAAAATAGAAAAAAAGAAACCTGAACAAAAAAAAATGAATCCAGGACACTTCCTAAACACTTGGCCAATTCCAGAAAATGAAGTGGTTTTCAAATCTCAGATTCTGTTGTTGCAGTCAGGACCACGTGTGCCCAATACTTCACTAAATTCTGCGCATATCCAGAAGCGCAAGAGGCGGAGCTGCCATCGGCCGAAGAAATGAAATCTAATGTATCCGGCAGATTCCGGCAGTGCCGGACTTCATCGCGATATCACAAGAACGTTTGTAGGAAGCTCAATAGTTAGACAACGTGGTAGGAACAATTTGATAACTCGAGGTTTGCAAGAGGATTGGTGGACTGTTATATAATCAAGTTTTATGTACAAATTTCAAATGGGTCTCACCTTCTGAAAGAAAAAATATCTGTTCATAAATTTAAATTTGAATTTTGACATTTTTATGCGAATATCTGCTAAAAAGGAACTTTGCAATGCCTTCGGTGATATCCAGTTGATATAAAAATAAATAAAGAAGATTATGTGCACTATTTGAAGCTGATAAAGAAAGACACTTTGGTGGAAACATTTTAGAGGAAAACGGCAATCGATCCAGAAAGTCCAGCAATCAAATTTAGACAGTTCTTGACTATGGAATCTGGATTCTTTCGACTTTTCCTCTCTTTATCTCTTTGGATTATTCTTGCTGATACAGGTATTTTATTTAATAATATTTTCAAACAAGTGTAAATAGGCATTTTTTCAAATAATATTTTTTGAACAAGCATTGAAATGTAATACAATTCTAGTTACAAAAAATGCATAGATCTGAAATTTTAAAAAACAATATTAATGTCACAAAAAGTTAAAAATATGTATCAATTGAAAACAACGAAATTTTTTGCATCCGAAGAAATTTTTCATTTACACCTATAGTAAATAAAGCATTTTGAATTTATTGTGATAGAGTGATTAGGAAAATAATTATTCGGTAGACCGCATATTCAGAAATAATTTATTTCTAATCGGTTAATTATTTAATCTTGAATGAACTATGAATGTATTACTACCATTTAATATTCGATAAAGTGTTGCTTTGTTAGGTACTCATATAAATAATTGCTAAATTCTTATTTTAATATGTATAATTTTTATTACTTTTTCAATATTTTTAGTTAATATAACATTTTGAAAAATTCTTCTGTCGGGAAGTTGGTAGAAATATTTTTATACAGTAGTTACGTATTTATTCATTATACTTTAGTCCAAAAACATTCTCACTAATTTATGCGCAAAAATACGTTAAGATAAGTATAAATATAATTTATTATCATTCATGGAAGAGAAAACAAAACCCTTAATTTATAAAGAAACGGAAAGCGCAAAATTATATAAATAAATCAAGGAATATGTCAAAATGTATATTTTGCGAAAATGTCTGCAAATATTTTTTGTGGATAATAAATTTTTGTCTAATTTCTGTATATTAAATTCACAAAAACCTTTTGGTAATCTAATCATGAAAGTAAATAAAATCATTTACATTTCAAATTGTTAATTCCCGCTTGACAGGGAAAATTCTGCTTTCCTGTTGCTTTCGGAAATTATATTTCTTCTGTGATTTATGTAAATTTGATTACTAATACAGAGCGAGCATTTTCCGAAAAATATAAGAACTCTCTTAAATGTATGGAACAAGATAAGATAATTGTAATAAAATAAATAAATTTATTCTAAATTAAATTAATATTCACAACAAATGAATGACGTTCAGAAAAATTAGAAAAAGAAAAATATCTTAAATTCTCTGTAAATATAGCTAAATTATTTTAATTTAATGATACTATTATATATATCTATCTATATCTGTACTATTTTATTTTTATAAAATTCGTTATATGTTAATTTACTTTTCCTTGCATAAAATTAAGAAATTATATTTACTTCAGGTCAAATAGGAAAAAAAAATTTCTGATTCCTATTACACATTGAAAAATATATTGATAGAAGAGAAATCTTAATATAAAGATAATTGTGAAGAAATAATTAATACTGCAAATACAAGATTTGAGTTTTTTTTATTTCAAGACAAATTTCTACAATGTGTATTAAATTTGGTATTAAAAACTATTTAAATTTGGTATTAAAAACTATTTATAAACAATGTATTTGAAAGGTTCATTTCAAAAAATCATCAAAAATACGTCAGTTTTTTTATCCTAAGAAAGTATCTATTCGCTGAGGAACATTTCACTATCTTAATTATTTTTCCTATTATTCCTTACTGATTCAGTTTTAATTGAAAACACTAAAACTTATTTTTAAAGTGACATTATTTAAAAATAAGCGAAGCATTAATCAAAATGTCACAAATAATTTATCAATCAAATTTAGTTTGAAGGATTTAATTTAACTCTCATGAAATTATACGTTGATACCAGAAATTCTATTTCCCATGCAAAGTAGAATATTGCATCAAACTCCAGCTTACGTCAAGAAAACATAGCTAAAGATATTAAAATAATGCTTGCTTTAAAACTATCTTAGACTTAAGATTATTATTTAACAGATAAACAATTTCATAACTAATGCAGAAAAGTAGCTACTTATTTGTAAGCCGCCAATCGAAAAATAAAAAAGACTTATTACCCTTTAATTAAATCGTTCAGTTAATAATAATTAATAAAGCTTTTAAATGAAATGGGAATTATTAACTTGAACTAAAATGTTACTGTCTTATCGAATTACAGAGTTTCAAATGTAATTATGAGATTCTGAAGTACTTTTAATTTCCTTAGAATGAATATAGATAAGTCCGAGTGAGCTAAGTTATATTTTGCGGTAAAAGGGGTTTTAATTTCTTTTAATTTCTCGAGAAGAAATGTAGATAATTATAATGATCTAAATTTTATTTTTCAAAAAATGGTGAAGGACGCTGCTCACATTCAGGAAACTAGAAATATTTTAGTTTAAGCAGAAGACTGAATGATAATAGGATATTAAAATTGTATTTAAAGTATTAATATTTAAATAGACATACATTGTTTGGTTTTTCTTCAATCCATAGTTAAATAACGACTTTAATTAATATTAAATTTGAACCAAATATTTAACGAAATCATTCCCAACAGTCTAGTGACAATTAATGAGACAAAGTGCTTCTGATGTTTTGATTTTGAAAGTCTAATTAATAAATCATTTTTAGTAGCTAAATAATCTCATTTCTTAAAGTTTCATTACCAAGTTGCATTGAAAATGGCTTTAGCAAGTTTATTGTTCCGTGATTATTGATTTCAATCTATGAAAATGGAACAAAAATAGTTTTCCATGCGATATAAACGTTGTGAAAAAAGTATACCTTATATTATAGTGGATAAATTACATTTCAACGACTTGAGGATCGACGGGAAAAAAATTTAAGAAAATTGTCTTTTGACCGAAAGTTGGATCTATGAAATATAATTGCCAATATATAAATAAAATGAAAAGATTAATATAGTTGTAAAACAATATCGAATTCTGAGAATAAACGATGAAGGGCACTTGTATGAAACTAAATCAAAATTTGCATTTAGACACTTTATTCTTTAGATGCCCTATTCTAGTTATATACAGCTAAATGACTTTAAAGTACTTAATTTACGTTACCTATACTTATATTTCCTTTTTAGCAGTGCTTTAAATTTATATTCTTAGCGTTACGGGGAAGGGATTTTTCTGCTGTATCTAAATATTTAAAACTTAATTATTTCAGTATTTTAGATTTAACATAGCTCCTTCAATTTAATGCCTACTTATTAAAAATTCAGCACTCTATGAGGTAATAACATCAGGATCATTTAAGCTTTCCGTTTTTGTACTTTTCTCCCCATCACGCAATGTATTATTCCAAAGCACTTTCTTGACAGAACACTCATTTTGTACTAATGGTTCTACTTTCTAATACAGATTCCAAACGCAGCGTATTTTGTATCTGCTTTCAAACATGCAAATGAAAGATTAGATGGAATTTCCTAAAACTAACAATAGTTATTTTACTACATTCCACAGTAAAGAACAATTCCGTTAGAAAAAATAATCCTTAATTTAAAATTATCGAACGTGAATGAACAAGTATTTTTAAATTGTTAACAGATAAAAGAAAGGCATGAGTTGATCGGCTACAGAATAATATAATGCATTCTGATACAGTTTAAATGATTAGGATATTTCCGTTAAACATATTTATTGTTAAGAAAATTATTGGTAAAGTTTTTTATCATGAAAATTGCTGTTATACAGTTTTGTTTAAAAAATAAGTTGATTAATACTGGCAAACAAAAGGAAATTCAATAATTTCTGAACTCTTAAGAGTCATTTTTGTAGGTTTTCATAATAATTTTTCTCCCTTCATATATTTAGCTATTCAAATAAATAATTTATTTATTTGACATATATCCACTGCATGTATTAATGTTGCTAAAAATAATTTTAAAAAATTTTAAACAACCTCTTAAAATAAAAGGAATCCCACTGAAATTTAACTTTCCCATTTCTGTTCCCCTTTTAATCCGAAGTCGGAATGCAATTTCCTTCCCATGCAAACATAATATAAGTTAGGGCCATCTCCGCGCAAAGACACTCCGAAATTGTTTCATTTCTCTGAGAAAATAAGACTCCATATTTGCGCGACATTAACGTCGATCTTTCCCGTTGGACATGATCCCACCAGGACCAATCTCGAGAGCTTCTTGGGGCCTTCATTATTCAAGGGGCTAAATGACCTCTCCTGGGGATGCCCTATTGTGGACCTAAGTCTTGCGTACTAGCCCTGCTCGTTTTGTGTCTTCTGATCCTTAAAGCTATGGATGAGACGATATAAGCCTCCTGGGAAGAAAAGGAATCTCAAATCAAGAGAAATGGATGGAATGGAAGAAATGTCCCCATAGATCTTCTAGAATATGTTGCTGCTGCTTAGAATTGCGGTAGACATGTCTTATGGCCGCTCTTAAGCAGTTTCGCGGCATTGGGGCTATATTTTAGTTCGTTCTATACGAGATCAGAAAACTGATCAGGGCATTTTTGTATTGTTATTTTTCCTGTCACATATCTATATTAAAATAGGGAATATAGTCGAAGGAAATATTGCCACGATGCCAGAAGAGCTTATGTTATTTATGCTGCAAACAAAGGGAAGAATTCTCTTTGATTTTTATGAGGGTTGTAAAGAAGCATTTTGCACTTTATCATCCACATATACCATAAGAAATAAAATTTTAACTTCATATCAAAAGCACTAAATTAAATTCCAGCAACCAAAAGTATAACTAATAACCTTTTTTTAAACTTTCAAAAGTATAATCTTTGAAAACGAATTAATTTTATATGTATTAATATGTAAATAATAACTTTAAGATGTATTTATATTTTTCTTTCTGACACAAGTTCTAAAGTTTCACTCTAAGCTACACCGGATGAATTTCTCAGATATATTGCATATTTTACCCTACATATCTCAGGGAATTATTTTTACATCTCTACCATTTTTTGATTTTTTCAGTTCATTTTGAATACTTAATTATTGATTAATAAAATTATTTGCTTACTGCAATTCTGATTCGTGGAATTAAAATTTTTATTATTTAATTTTATTTAAAACTTACGTTTTAAATGAAATATTAGGTTTAAAATAAATTTTTATATCATTTTCTTCCATTCCTTTCACTCTCAGTCAGGAAAATTTACAAAAATCTTATTAAAAATTTAAAAAAAATCTGAGCAATCGAAAAATAAATTTCCAGCATAAGGAAATTTATATTTACTATATGATCTAATATTTAAGAGGAGACAAAGTTAATTGGATAAAAACTCTTCAAATACCACTTCATTATAAAAGAAAGTAAATTATTCTCGTGGCATACGAAATCCATAAATCTTAAAATATGAAAAGGAAGCATCCATGATTTCATTTTCTTTCAAGTCTTACGAAAGCCCTGCTTAATTTTGATGTCAAGAACTGATGAATAATTGAAATATAAGACATAAAAATGCAAGTTATTATGCATAGTTATGCAAATTATGCCATATCGAAATATATTTCAATGTTTTAATGACTTAGAGAGATTAAGGAGAATTTCTAAATTGCTCTCTTAAATAAAAACTGAAATTTTTATTTAAAATATTTAAGTTATGCTTTAATATACTTTTATCTCAAATTTTGTAAAGCTTTCGAAAACTCAAGAAATATTTTCGGCTTTTACATATCTATTTATCTTATGGAAATGAACAGCAATAATATTTGAAATTGCCATATTATACAATTTGCATAGCCCCAGTAGTTTTCATTTGAAAGACGAACCACATAAAGGGAATCATCTTCCTTTCACTGATATTCTTATTTATTTTAAAGATGAAAAAGAACATTAAATTGCAAACAACCTAGTATAAAATTTTCGATCGATCAGGCTGAAATTGATATTAATCCGTTTTTAAAAGATATAATTACAAATGTCCATTTAGAATTAGCTGCTTGTCTTTAAAATAAATTGCACATTAAGAATGAACGTTAAATTTAATGGTAGAATCGACTTTGGCATTTAAAATCTAAGAGAAAAAAGCGATATTTATTTTCATTTTATTTCTTCCATTTAATTGGTCTAAAAGCTTTCTTGTAATTAGTAGAAAAAATATCAAAGAGCTCTGAATAATTTTACGCGTTTATAGGGCTTAGACTACGTTTTTGGTTCTAGAAGGAGTTATATTTTGTTAAACCCGTTTATCTCATCGCTTATATTTATGACACTGATATTTAAACGAAAAAAATAAATGAATGAGGAGATATTTTATAATATATTTTAATAACTATGAAACTTTTTAAACAGCTGAAAATCAACAAAGTAACAAAATATTACCTTTGCGTAGTGAAAACGATACTTACTTTTATTTCTGGAAAAATAATTATAGAATTTTATTAGAAATGAATAATTGCCGTTGTTCTATGCATTTCTATTCTTTTCATAATTGACTTCTTCAGAAAAATATTTCATGATAAAGCTTTTAAAATAACATCGACGATATACCACCGACGTGATTTACTACTTTCTGATTAATAATTTGAAATATATGATTACTATAATTGCAAAATTTCTTGGAATTATTGATAGGAGATAAATTCTATATCAATCGATAGAAAAATTTCATTTTCACTATTTTAGAGATATAAAAATTGAATTAGAACGACTAATTCTCTTTTAAATTTAAAATTACTCGAAATTTAGATTCTCCAACAATTCAAATAATGTGTTTACTCTCGCAGTGCTATGGCGAGTGTTTTGTTGTTGGTGAAGTCAGAGCGTTACTGAGAGATATAGTGACTATTATATAAGTATCTCCGTCATCAGTTATCGACGGCGATCTCTATCTCAGCATCCGTTGTAAAACTGCACTCATTCAACATTTGTTAAATTTCTTGCTTCTCCTTCATTTGACCTTTAACGACTTATCATGTCACAAATCTTAAAGGCACTATTTGTACTCCTACATTTCTAAGTTGAATAAAAATAATAATAATAATGTTCAATTTGTTCCCTTTATTACAATCTTTATATTTTTCGAACACATCGATATGTAACTAAATGGAAAACCCAGTCAAATCAGACGGAAGAAATTATACAAGTATTATTATTTGAAATGCTAATAAAATAAATTCTCAATGGATGATAAAATTTTTACCAAAAAAATGTTTCTGTCTATTGTTATTACACAGTTTCTTTTGACAGAATATAGGTATCTTGGATTACCTAAGGCTTATGTAGCAAATTGAGCCCTCTAACATGAAAACACAATTCAGAGTATTTCTCTGAATAAACAATTCAGCGTATTCCCTTGATGAATCCTGTTGAAATCTTACAAATCTCTTTGTTTAAACAGGATGCAAATCAAATTATGTCTCTTTCGATTTCGACACCGTGTTATTCATTGCAAATAGTATGGAAATAGTCTTACTCCACATAAATGCAGTCAGCATGGGTGGTACGAGCCATGAAATCAGGAACGAATAATTCGAATTGATTGACATCCTGAGTTCTTAACTAAATTTATTCAAACTATATTATACTATGAATATATTATTTCCATTTGGAAACAGGTCAAATGCATAAAGAATTTCTGACTGTAGCTAATAATTCTTGAACTACATGACTGAAAATTTTTCGTTTTGATGTGATAGATTTATAGCGTCAATGCTAGAACGACGAACTACCTTGAGATTTCTAGTTTGCATAAAGATTTTTTTTTTCTTTTGATATTTAATCTGTACGGAAGTTATGATGTAAATGCTCAGTGCAGAATATATGCTCTAATCGAGAAGCTCAAAATCACCACTTTATTTTTTTGTCTTTTTTATCTTTATTTTGTGTTCTTGAAAAAATCATTTTAACATGTCATTGATCATTTGTAACTGTATGCTTACCATGCTATTGAATGAATTAAAACAGAATTGAAAAGTAATTCTTATCATAAAACTTAGAATGACCATAAGAATAGTTAGAATATTTATTGAAAGATCTCACTTTCTAAATTTGTAAGATTACAGTGTCATCCAATGCCAACAAACGATAAATCAAAGTCTCAAGGAATTTTCTATCAATTAAAAATGGTCTGAATTACTATAATAAAACTTTCTTAATATAATTAATTGAGGATGTCTTTTCAATTACTGTTTATTATTTTTTTTTACTGATTTACAAAAGCAGATTATTATATACAAAGGTGTCTACTTTTATTGTGGCCCAATAACTAATTTTAAACCATTAAGATGAGCATATACTTCTAATCGAAAAATGCTTGAAATGAAGGGAAGAATTATAATATATTTGTTTGAGGAATAATATACTTCTGAAAAAATTAGAAATCTAACTTTTATATACATTTCCCGGTCATTAGATCATATTTAGTAATATATTCTTGATACTAACATTTTAAACAAAAATCCCACTCTTCTGCGACAAAAACTCGACTGAGTTATGCAGCTTTCAATATCGCTGATTTAAAACATTTACACCATTTCAATAAATATCTTGAAGATGATTCACCAATCAATGCTCAGAACTTGCTCGACGAAGCCGCTGATTAGTTAAAAAATCAAGAAAATCAACTCACTGTACATATATATTTTTTTATTTAACGTATTCAATGCAATCATAGAGATAAATATTTCCTTTTACAGTGAAATGTTCAAAAAATTTGTTTGAAAACTCTGAACTTGAACATATAGAACAAATATTTTTCTTAAGGAAACAATCAGAGAGATATTTAAATTTAAACCCTATGAATTGAACTCAGATTATCCTAGTTAGAACTGGTTAATTACTTCATAAGTTTGAACAAACATTTTTGTTCAGATCATATTAAAGTTTTATTGTTAATTGAGAGACCATAACCACGAATTATTTTCTTTTTAATGTGTGCTGTTCATAGCAATTTTTATTTCCTTTCCAGATGGGTTTTATAAAAAATTTAGGGAGTGCTCGTCGATAGTTATAAAAGAAAATGTGATACTAACAAGTTCCAAATAGAAAACAAAAATCAATTTGCATTGAAATTTAAATTAACAATGGTAATAACGAACTGGGCTTAATGGACATTTTTTAAATCTTAGAGCTATTTTAATATAAAATAAATCAAATTTAAGAGAAGCTTGATGAAATTTTTTTCTAAGATGAAATATTCAATGTCCAAAACAATAAATAAAATAAAAAAATAAATAAATGTTAGATTTCAAAAATAGTTTTCCCAATTATTTTCATATTCCTTTCATCAATCAATACATCATTTCCATTTTATATATATATATATATATATATATATATATATATAATTTCCATAGCTAAGATTAAATATGAATTCATGTACAAAAAATAAAGTCTGATAAATTTCCATCTCAATGTTGTCCTTTCTTCTTTAGACATCAATTTATGATGATTTCCTTAACAGTGTAAAATGACAGCCTATTTGATAGAGAAATCTATGGAGAATTCTGAAAATTTTCTCCAACAGATTCACGTATGGTTACTGACTGACGGTCTATCAATAATTTAAACAGTGTTCCTGTCAAGTCAAAAGTTATTAGAACTAGCTCTCTGAAATAGTCACAGCGTTGTTTCGAAATTTTAATGAAAGGACACACAAAACTCTGCACATGTAGAGGCAGATTGGTCAAAACTTTATTAGCTTATTGCAACACGTGAACTATGGAATGCAGTTTAACATATAATATTAACCCTCCTAGAGTATAATTATTTTGATCTTCTAGCTGAAAGTTAGAAACTTAGCTTTTAAAGTAAATGAATCGATCTTTAAAATTTAATTATATCTCTGAAATGTTACATTTATACATGATTTTTTAAGAAAATATACATATAAATACGAGCTATCTGCTTATTAAATATGAAGCACGGAAAAAGACTTTTGAACCGTTAGGAGGGTTATAGTTCATTCTTTCTTGGTTTGAACGATTTCTCGCAGAAAAATCACCTGTTATGGATTTTTTTTTGTATTTTCATAACAAATCTCAAACATTTACTAAATTACCAGTTTAAATGTATTATTTAACTTCTCGTACATATTATTTTATACTTTCATAGTTGGAACATCATCGAAATTTGAGGAAAAACTTTGAATATTAAAATGATTTAAACTTTTATTGATATTTGAACATTTGGCCTTATATGTCAATGAAGATTATATTGATGTTTCTTTATATATATGCTACCGTTAATATGAGTTGAGTTATTTCCACAGAATAACTAGGTATTCTAGGCATTAGGTAATTCATGAACACCTAGTTATTTTATGAAATAACAGATTGAAAATAATTAGGTAATTCACGAAATACCTAGTTATTTTTTAAATAACGATAACTTCGGGTAAAGGTAGGTTGTCTATAAACGAATCATAATAAATGTGCTGGGTAAATTTAGGTACGCCACCTTCATGTGATAGATGGGGTAGTATAGTAACTGGATTGCTAATTTCCAGCAGAGAACTTTACTCAGCCCGTATATATAAAATATTGACAGATTACCCCAATGAAAAATAAACCTTATGCATGCCGCATAGACTTTGAGGGTGAACTATTATGCATATGAATGAGAAGCGTACTAGATATAACGTACTTTCATCCCACAGAGAATATGATTGTTCTTTTCCAAAGATCAGGCTCAAACAGACTCATACAAAAGTTACTTAAAGTGTCATACTTCGCACAATTTATATTCAGATCGATCTTCCAGGTCTCAGTATATTGAATGTGAACTACTTGTATTCCTGTCATGTGAAGCGCATTCAGTGATAAACTATAATAGGTTATACTGATATGGTGGCATCTTCAGAATATCATATTTTTACTCCTGACCGCTTCCTGTACTAATAATAGACAAAACAAGTTTGACATGGAAAGTTATAATGTATACAACATCTTCAGACAAGTGTTGAACTCGTAGAAACAAATTAGAATACTTGTTATGGTTTATGCATTCGATACTTTAATAAGAAATTAGTATTTATTAATTAAACGCTTATTTTTCAAATTATTGTTCTCTTTTTGTTTTCATGATTCCTGCCCTTGACCAGCTCATTTACCGTTTTCTAACTTCCTCACGATAGAATCTGATTCTCCTTTGTGTGAAGTCACCCTCTGAAGCTTTATTCACATTGTAATGAAGGTTATTTGCTACAACATTAAATTTCTGATTCTTTATTTAAAGTTTAATAATATATAGTAGAATGGAATGTATGTAAGTGCAGGTGAGTGACAGAATAATGTGAACACTTTTGAAGTGAACATATTTTCAACATCTCCAGGAAGACTGGACAAGCCACCGTTGAACTTCTCGACTATGGAATGAATAGGCTTGAACTCACATATTGCAGTAAGTGTCAGTCACCAGGACGTTTAGATGACTGGCGAGATTTGATGAAGAAGAAAAAGATTTAAAATTCACTCCAATCACAGAAACCCGTTAATGATTTGAACTTTCATCAATGGTATATTATTTGATGTACGTAATATTTATGCATTTTCAAAATTACCAATCATATTTGAAGGTATAAAGTTTCTTAAAAAATTCTGAATTTTCAGCCTGTTTCTTGCTTATAACATGCAGAGTTTTCAACCAAATTGTAGAAACTTAAAGAATAAGTGAAAATATGATATCCAGCATTGTATTAAAACTTGAAGTAAATACTTTGAATAATAGAGGAAAATGAATATTTGTAGTGAATAATTTTGACTGCGATGCGCGAAACTTAGTAAAAAGTTGCTTTCATAACTTCAAAGTGAGATATCTAGGTAACATATATAAAATTTCTATCTCAATACCAGTTGAGAAATATATCGCATTGCAGGTGAATTTCGATTGCACTCTAAGAGAAGCTAAATAATGTGGGCTTTGTACACAAACTGATGTTTCTTTAACTTGATCTACGAACAGTAAAACATGGAATTTATGAAAATTGCATATCCATGTATACTTATAAATTATATATTATATTGAAATTGCATTTCGACGATAAGATTCGAAGATCTAATACACATATTCCTTGATACTCATTTTAAAATTGCGTCAAGTGATGTAATTATTTAAAGTATTGGTGAAATTACATTATTTGAGCTATTAAAAAATAAGAGATCTTATTATATATATATATATATATATATATATATATTTATAATAAGATATATATTATATATATATATATATATATATATATATATATATATATATAAAACTTTATATCTTATTATAAATTGCTTTCTATACCTTATTATAAATTACTTCATTACAACTTTATATTTCATTATAAATTTAATCTTATCAAACATTGTAACAGGGTAGTTTGGGAATATACTCCAACATCTCAGATCGGTAAGCTAAAAGTATTTAAAATTACTTAAAGTCGTCTCTAACAGCCACTCTCGAGGGAATGGTAAGCTGTTAGTTGAGAAGGACTAAGAAAATTTTCTAACTGAGTAGCAGCACATGATACCGACTCTTTATAAGGGTTAGCGAAGATAAGTGTAGTTTGATTAAAATTGACTGAATATTCCTGTAAACGCTAGTTTATATTCTGTTTTATAGATTTGTCACAAAATATAAATTAATTTATTTAGATAATATAATAACATAGTTATTTTGCTATTATGTTATTTAAAGTAAAAATAAAAAAGTTAAAGTGCTAGTAAGAAATTTCGAAGTAAAAAATAATAAAAGTAGTACAAATAATTTTTCTTTAATATACATTGAAAAACAAGTATTTAAAGTTAACTGAAATATTTAGATTTGATGCATTAACTTTCTCTAAGCCTGAATACGCAGAAAATTCTATTCATTTGAAGAGTGATAATCAAATTTCTGTCGGCTTAAAAGGATTAATATGTTTCTTTAGTCAAAAACAAAAACAAAATTATTAATAATATTGAGTTTTAATAATGAACAACTGAAAATTGCATTTAAGATCTGTTAATATATCGCCCATTTGAATGAAAAATTTTATTTCTAAACTACATGCTTATTAACAGTAAACTATGTTATTTGAAAGATGTGGTTTGGATAATTAATCTGAAATTTCAAGAAGCACATCGAATTTCATTGAAGAACCTTCTTTCAGAATATATTTGTAATGTATTTATTATGACTGAAAGCATTTATAAGTTCAAACGCTTGACACAAAATACTCCAAGGCATGATTATGAAACAAAGACTCTGAAAATACTCTATTTAAAAATTCCACCGCCTTAATCTAATTAGCTGCGAATTTAAAATAAATAGTATGAATTAAACTTTGATTAAATCTGATCAAAAAATAATATTAGCTAAAATTAAATCAATTAATAGCTCTTAATATATTTTTGAAATTTGTTATCGATGAACAATTGAATTATCATAGTTCAAACAATTTCTCTCAATATTGTCTAAAAAAAAGGTTTCTCTTAACTTTATACTATCAATAGGAAAATATATTTATTTTAAATGCTAAAATTTGTACTAATTTGTGATTATAATAGAGTGAATCTCAAAGAAATCTCTCATCAAATCTGATATTATCCTAAAATGTGTGCGATTTTTATAAATAGAGCAATTTCAGAAATTTACACTCAATGACGTCTTTCCTTTAATAGAAGAATTATATTTTAACTTACATTTTGCACAATTTCCAACCACTTAGGGTGAACATTAGGATAAATAATTTATTTTGTTAAAGCAACATAACGATATACATATTGTCTGTAATCTATAGAAGAATCTTTATAGTTATGTTCAAAATTCAATTCCTCGAGTTTCATAATTTATCCTGGTTTACTCCCCAAAGCACGCATGGAAAATGGACCATAGGATCTGCAAATGGTATATAAATTGATCTTGTCCAATTTTGATATAACAGGACGACTGTAGGTACGAATTTTCTGAATGGTATAATAATGAACTGTATCAGCGGTTATATGTTGGTGTTGATGGTGTACCAATATGCAGAGGACAGAGTACTTGCCGTTACAATGGGTCTCATTTCTAGATAGTCACCGCAATTTCATTGACTCTGACGACGACTTTGTAAGGATTAATGGTAAAATCTTGCACTATATGATATTTGGCTTTGATGGAGCCATGGCCCAATTCTTTTGCAGATACATGATTTGCTTTAATAAGGGGTTTGTTTCATGATAGTTATAAATTCGAGATGATGTAAATTTTGTAGAGATTCAGAAAATGTATTGTTTATTTTTACATATTTTTTTCTAATATTAGCATTTTTCAGGACTAGCGGTGTTACTAGCATCTTTTAGTTGTAGTATTATTGATATATTTATTACTCATACTTGAAGAAAAATATCTTTAAAAACAAATTGAAATAATTATTTGCAGTTAATATCGATATAAGAAAATTGCACTTGAAAATCAATTCATAAGCGCAAAAATTTGAATATGTAGATATTATGAAATTACAGTTTACTATTAAACTGAAAGATCAAGTTTTCATTATTCTAAATTGAAACTTAAAATAAAGGATACAATATAAATGTTTCCTTTTTGTAGCCACAAAAAGAATTCACTGACATTATAAAATGCGTCTGACTGAGAAAATAAAAATTTGATTTGTCCTATTATTGCGGTAATGAAAACACAAAGATCCATTATACCATTTCTGACCTGCTAACAATAAGCTTCACGAAACATGTTAAAAAACTATTAAGTTAAGAATGAAAGGAAAACATGAGAGGTTTAAATTTTAGTATATAAGACACCTAAAAAGTTAACTTCAGGTAAAAAAAAAGAAAAA
>BGPR01025509.1:0-22284 GCA_013235015.1 Araneus ventricosus
TCGATGCTTCGTTCCAGTTACGTATTGCTAACTCTTTGGTAGTTAGAAACAGTGTTTTTAATTTTCATTAAATGTACTGTTATTTGAACGAAAAAAAAAACTTATTTAAAGATATAGATTTGCATTTTCCGAGAAATAAGATCGATACTGCTATTGTGATCCAAGTATCCTCGCATGATTTATCCAAACCGGGGTACAATAGGGGTGGATTCAAGAAAGGAATTGTGATGACGCTTTTAATACAGGGTCAATGGATGGATAACTGCCGGACGCAAAAGAAATCCTAAGGAATTCAAATTTGGATTCAGGTGTTTAACGTATGCGCTGAAGGATGATGCGAGGAGAACAACTGTTTAACTTGCTGGGCCTGTGCTGCCACCATCTTACTGTGATGTTTTATATGACCAATATCTGCCTCTGGACGGCCAAAATTTCTTTTTGTCAGTGGTTGGGATGCTCTTTTTTACATTCAGTCAGAATATGTTAAGTTTCTATCTCCCAGTTAAGTTTGGCTTGTCTGGTTGCAGGTACGAATGGCTATACAGTGTGTTCAAAAAGATCGTCAAACTTTAAGAATTTGGTAGGTCAGGCGGAGCGCTACGATAAGCATCCAAAATCACACGCCTTTAAGACATGGGTGCGCAAAACGCCATCTGGGAGGCAGCAGATGGCATTTAAAATATATTTTTTTAAAGTACATTTTTCCCCCTAATATCTCCCGAAAGGCTGGATGAATTTTCTTCGAACTTCATCTAAGTTCGAATCTAATATTCATTGAAGATTCTAACTAGAATTATTTGGGGACTCACCGAAATTGATGAAGTCGAAAGGGATTTTGCCCGCCTGCGTCACAGAGAAAGCTGATAAAGGGTTTGAAAGTTTCATCAATTCTGTTGTTAATGAGAAATATTTGCAATCATTTTCGTAAAAATTACGCGAATATTCTGGAATATATAAAAGTTTTCGTAAAAAACTTATTTTCCCGAATGTTTTTTTTTTTATATAACATGCAGATTTTTCAGCCATATTATACAGAAACACAGAATACACGAAAATATATTAGCAGAAGCATTTGAAATAAATACCTTGAATATTGAACATTATGAACATTTGTATTATATATTTTTTTTTTCTCACATGTATTGAAATGTAGTTTAACTTCAAAGACAGATATATAGAGGCAACTTATATAAAAATTCTAGTTAAATACCGTCATGAGTTATGAAAGATATCAGTATTGTAGAGGACAGTTTTTTTAGACAACTTATTCCTTATATATTATATTCCCGAATATTCTGTTTTTTTACGAAAACGCAAGCAAATATTGCTCACATCTTTCAAAGAACTGTTGAAAATTTCAAACCAATATCGGCTTTCTGCAATGAAGTGGGGTGAAGACAAAATCTCTTTTCGACTTTATCTCAATTTTTTTAGTCGGTTCCCTACTAAACGCCCTCAGCCAAATATCGAAATAATGAATTGTGATTTAAAACCTATTCTTCATATGGTCGAAATTCGAGAGAGAAAATGCATCCAGATTTTCACAGAAAGAACAACGTCGCACAATTTTGAAAAAATTATTGCTAAATCTCATCTTTTCCTTCCAACAGTTTACTATCTTCACAGATCTTATTAACCATCACCTGACCTACCCATAAAGACCTACCACGTTTTTCGCAAACGCCCTGTATAATAAAGTGTGTCGTAGGTTTAGTATTTTAAATAACCGCATCCTAATCTTCAGTGCGTGTCCTTGAATAATAGTATGATTGCTAGGTTATTTTTAAACCAATTAAATTTCTTTTACTCTCTCTATCTCACCCTGTATATCTTTTTTCCCTGCCTAACTAAATTTTGATGTCTTTCGAACTCTTCTTCACGGGGAGCCAAAGATCACAGGGGATGCGACGTCTTCATCAAGCAAAGCGAGGACGACCCGGACGTGAGTACGACAACCACAAAACGGGAAATCGATTCAGCTTTTCTCGGAAACAGAAGACTGGTTGGGGGTGCTGGTATTTGCCACATGCATCAATAACTCTTGGACACTTTTCTCCATTTTTTACGTAAACCAAAATAAACTGAGCCATATTTGATGTGCAATGCTGATATAAAATTATATGCCAAACCATTTATATGGTTCCCATCAGCATCTCTTTTTTATTAAACGTCTTCCAATATCCATGCGGTAGCGGTGGGACTGTATGACTACATGACCAATCAAAGTCCTGTGTGACTGCCAGTTTACTGTTAGCTTATTAGGACGGTGCTACTCACGTGGTCTTACAGTTCTTATATTCGTAGTCTTTTTTGCATACACACTAGGGTAGGGATCGGTATTTTGATATTTGGATCCCTGGTCATGTAGCCATTCATGGTATGTAGACTGATGACAATAGTAGAATTAATCTATGTAATTCATGTGTGCTTCAATGGACAACTCCAGTATCTTTTATAATGGATCGCCTTCCCATGGCATACTCATTTGCATTAAGGGCATTAAGATACTATCAAAGTCATGTGATTGTCCAATTCTGCTAGCTATTGGTTGAATTTATGCTCACGTATTATTGTATTCCAGTGAAAAGTATTATTTTCTTATACGTGCACTAAAGGATAGGGATTGTATTCTGCTTTATTCTGTATCTTACTAGTCATGTGGGTATTCATGAAAATGAACAGGCAGACACCAGTGAAAGTAAATGAATCGCTTTCTTCTTTTTTTTAAGGAAAAATTAAAATTTTATTTCATTTTGGCTGCAAGGCAAGGTATAAAGTGTATAGGACATAAAAAAGCAGCAATGGAAGAGTCAAATAAATGATTATTGAACACGATGTGTCCTATTAACCTGACGTCACTAGACTTAACCAACCAGCATATTGATAAGTTTGTAGCCGATCGTCCCAGTGCCTCTGCTCGATATAAATTCAATTGACCACCCGTTTCATCCGCAAACTTCTTTTGTTTGGTGGACGGTATCCCTGCCGCCTAATAATATCACTGCCGTTGCATGGCTGTCATGGTTTAGAAGTGGCGTGGCGAGAAAGGGGTGGCAAGGTGTATATATATGACCATGGAACTGATCTTAGGGGCGCCCACAGGGGACAAAAAAATCTTAGTATTATGTCACGCATCTTAAACCAATTCTGACCTGGGTGAAGAAGTCTAAAATGCATGTCCCGGTGACATTCACAGTTGCTAAGCCGCTGATGATAATGGGAATGAAAATAGCCTTACTCGCCTCTCGCCGCCACTGTGTTTTGTTGAATGCTCTGTTTTTTTAATGATGTCCTTTCGCTTTTTTTAGGTCAACATCTGTAAAAATTAAGACTTAGTGGAATTTCCCCATCACGAATTTTTTATTTTAAAGGCCATTGGCATCTGCGATTTTATACGGAAATAAATGGGTTTTATTTAAGAATATCCTCAGTTTACTGGATTGTGAATATCTAAAAAGACAAAACAATAACAGTAAAATAAAACAATTTATTTAGTGTGCGCAGTGCACTGTCTCAGGAAAAAATTGCGAGAAGTACAAAAGATATAAAATACAAATTAAGGAGATATTTAAAATTGAAAGAGGTTAAAAATAAAAAAATTATTGTGGCAGCAAGTAATTATAAAAAAATATGCCAATTTCACAAAAGTATGGAAATAAAACATTTTTCATTTTAAAACCCACATCGGTCAGAAGCTTTTATATTTCCTACCGGTCACTAAGGCCGGTGGGAAATATCAAAACAATAAGAATATCAATATGACATTACACACAAAAAGCATCTGGCACAGCACAGAACGTTACAAACATTGCAAAAAAGGGATAACAACGAAATAAATAAAACCTAAAACATACTCACAGAAAAAAAACGCCACTGGATCTATAATGTGCCCTTGGAGAACCATAAGTATTGGTGTTGTTTAGTTTTTATCCTCCAGATATGGAACTATTAAAGGCAAAAATGTTAAAACACTCCAGAGAGGATCCCCAGTATCCAAAGGCAAAACACACGCACAAACTCAACGACACACAGTAAAAAGAGAGCAATAAAATTTTGTATAAGATATCATTAAAATAATCCACAAAAAGAGCATCAAAAAAACAATTTACAATAGTCTCTCACCAGTCGAAAACAATAAAATCCATCCCCAAAATTTTACATGATTCAAACAACAAAAATACAAGAATAAATGATCAAATTTTAAAAATAAAGAAAAGATAAAAGCAAGGTTATCAATTGCAGTTCCCCTAAGGGTGAAAGCTCAATACAAAATTTAGGACACTAAAACATTTAATAAGTCCAGTTAACCTAAAAACATTGTAATCAGTTAAAATTAACTACGTAAAATAAGTATAAAGAAACTTAGGGGTAGGGCGGGACATACCTAGAAATTTTCTTAATCATAGAAACAGAGCACATTCTTTTGACTGAACAAGAATAATTGGTTATTTATTTTACAATTTAAATCACTAGATGACCACAGTTGTCGGAGGTACGCGTTACTTAAAATAAGACGGTGGTCAAGTAGTAGCTGATAGAAAATCTTCCAGTGGGTTTGTCTTCCATTCAAGATGGTGTATAAAAGAAATTCTGCAGATGCAATTCGTTTACCATTCTATAAACGCTTTTGTTGCTTGATTTCTTTTTATATACGTAGAGACGGAGATTTTGTAATCGATTTTCACTCACATCCCTGATGAGCTTGTAGTATTGAAACCTTGTGTACGCAGTATTCTCGATAAATACACACTATTTTAAGAACTATTTAGTTAAAATAATTGAATTTAAATAAATTTTGATTCACAATTGTACCTACCGATATCGAATTTAAAAAAAGTACAAAAGAGTCCCTAATAATTATAATAACAGATTATAAATTTAAATAATAAATAAAAATGATTTTAAGAATTTTGCCTTTTGGTACACTTTCATAAAGTGTTTTTTTTTAACAATTATTATTTTTTGATTACTTATTGCAGCTTTTCTTGACCAGCTGATTCAGTATTATCCTTTGCAGTTGGTACTATGGGATCAGAGTAAGAAAGAATGTGGAAGTAACTCCTGAGTCATTAGATAATTCATATGAACAGCAGAAAGAATGATAATAAAGAAAAGTCATTATCTTAAAGTGGTATATTCAAGTAATATCACTAGACAAGTTTAAAACAAATGAGCAGTCCAGCATAAAACAAGAAGTTTTGCTTCTACTAAATATAATTCAAAATATACCGTGCTCTCTATTAGTTTTAAACATATAAATAAAGACAACTTGAACCACAGTATCATAAGATTAATTCCATGGCCCACTTAGCTACACATATTTTCATGAAATTTAATCAGTGACAACAATACTAACAGAATTTTTTCATACCTTTAAAAAATATTTTATAATTTCTAAACAAAAATACAACTTATGACGACAGTTTATATTAGTTTTTCTGAGAACTGATAATTACACATAATTGAGGTGCAAATTTGGCATGAATAAAAGTTGAAAATTATCTTACCGTAAAATTTCATCAATCGAAGAAGAATTTTTTAATAGGGAAATGAGAATTTGTGAAAATATCGATAATTATTTTTTGGACGGGTTCGAAACGAAAGGTTAAATTTGGATCAACATATTTCTTGTAATTTCGGTTGAGAATCTCATGGTATGTTATGCTTTTATGCTTCATTTTTTAATATCGTGCTTATATCAAAACTATATATTTATTTTTAGAGAAGTTATTTTAGTTTTCTTATGTACATTTTGATAGCATATTTCTTCGTGGAAAGTACTTGTGGTAGAAATTCTCCCTGCTCGATAGATGATAGCAGCACGAGAATATTTTCATTCCACACAAATGAGTTAAATATGCTTAAAAAATACAAAACAGAGTTATAACAGCGCTGTTCTTGGATCGATCCCAATTCTTTCATATACCTTCCATTTCTTTTTTCATTCAGTGTAAGCCATTAAACCACATATCAGTGTCAAAGCAAAATTTGCAGTGGAGCTCATGGATTTTTGTAATTCTCTCGTCAGTGGGGTTGATAGCGCTTCCTCGTATACAGCATATATTGTAGTTAGAGTGATGGCAAAACGGCTTTTCTTCTTCTGCATGGATCGAATCATCGTCGGAATAGTATGTTTGAATTTGGTTACATATGGCTGAAGTAGTTTTTCATAACTAAGATCCACTACGTTATTTTTATGACTATCCTGTACCTTGATGCCAATCGAAAGCGTTTGGTTTATAACACTTAAAGAGAATTTCGTTGACATAAGTATTGCCTCCATGCGTGGAAATATTTAAGTTTTAATGCCATCGTTTCAAGAAGCGAAAAACACAAGGGTGTTCATTTTGGACCGACTGGACCCTCATAAATTACGAACCGTGGTTAGATGACGAGACCTGAACTAGCACCCCCCTCTCCAAACTTCCACCCACAGCAACAGGAGGACGTTTTAGCCCCTAAGTATGATTTATGCAGCAGGCCCCAATACACGACGGATCTTCGGTGGAATCGGTTTTTTCGAGCCTCGATACTTTATCACTCGGCCATCGCGACTCTTGTGAGCCACAAAAAGTCTAGGGGTGAACACACCAGCTTTACCTGCTTTGCGTGTACATGAACCTGCAAAATCTTTCAAATTCTCTACAGGGCAGTCCGTTGGACATAGAACTGTGAAGGTCTTATACTTCTTGGGCACACAGAAGGGCTTGTTGTATAATGTGTTAATACTTTTTTTAGGTGTGGGTGCTCACTTAGAAAAGGGTTTTCAAAATTGGAATCAGTTTATTTAATTAAAAAAATAATCGAGATGTTAACGTTTTTCATCAATATTTTCAAAACGCATTATTGCACAAAAAATATTTTTTACGCCGCTTCAAAGTTTTAAAAAAATTAGCTTCTCAGTGATATCAGCTTCAATTCCGTACAATTTTTTTCTCTCTTATTTTAATAAATTAAAAAAAATGTTTTTGCCAACAACAATGTTGCGGCTATACTTTTCAATACTACAGAAATAGTGCTTTAAAATAATTTTCGTTGTGTTAGTTATTACATTTAATACGCACGCTTGTTGCGACATACTAAATGCATCTTTTTCATTGGTAGAATTAGATCGTTCATTGCAACCAATTCAATCTGATTAATTTTTTTTCAAAATTTTCATTCATACTGTTTTCACATTCTAAAGGGAAATACACATAATGAGTGAAGAAATGTCAAGAACGAATATAATGACATTATAGGTATATAAAGTCTTCCAGGCAAAAAAAATATCCATGAATTAAAAAATTAATCAGTTTTCTTTAACCCTTTGTGGCGCAAGGTATTAGATGTTTGAAATCTGATGAAAAACATCATGAATGGGTTTAGTTTATTGTCTAGACATAGAATCTACTAAAAAAAAATTTAAAAAAATGCTTACTTCTTTCCGAGGGGGGTTGTCCCCGTTTGGAGTCACCCCCTCATATGAGAGCCCCCTTAGATACAGCCATCTTGATACACTCAAAAAATATTGTTGAATCTTGCAGAAAATCGTAAATTAAAACTTAAAGCATATTGGACGAAAAGTTTCGAGTTAATTTGCTAAAATTTTAAACGTCGAGAACTGAAAAAATTTCTTATCTCTCAGTTAAGGAATTTTCCCAAACTTTATCTCTAATAATTCCTATTCCGAATAGAAAATTTAATAAAGCTGCTATATAAGGAGTACTATTAGCCCTATCCTAAACCTATTATTTTCCATTTATAGTTGAATTTAACGGTTGAGAAGCGAGTGAAATTAGGTGTGCCATCAGCTGGCACACTGCGCCGCAAAGCTTAAGCATTTTGATAATATTGACTCATGTTATTTCTGCAATCATCTTTTCAATTAAGGTTGAATTTTTAAAAATAATATTATAACAGAGAAATCAGACGTAAAAAAATTTTTAAAGTCAATCTGCAGCATGAAAGGTTTCGTACCAATCTAAAATTCCTCACAAACTTCTAATCGCTGCCTACATTGTGTTTTGCGTATGCCGATGTAGAATTATTCTGTCATCCTATGTAATCTGCTGTGAAACATGATATTTAAATAACTGAAAAACCTATTTTGCGAAATTCATCCAACGAAAAATGAAGTTTATCCGCCAAGAAATGGCCTTGTTAAACAAATAACCCGATGATTTTCTGCTCCATTGAACTTGGGATAAAAAAAATGTATGTATTCAATCTACTGAAATAATAAAACAAACTGTTCGTGAGGCGTTGGTCCATATTTTCAGTTCAAGACGAGCGTTTTTAAAAAAAGAAGTTGTAGAGTTCTGCCAATTGAAATGAACTAGATTATCGAATGCTTTTACCTTTTTTATATTTTTGTTGCCATCGAATCAAGATGTTCCAGCTTTGAAGGGCAATTTTTATTCAATTTAGAAAAAAAAATTAAGGATTTAGTGATTAAGTGGGTTTAAAATTATTATTTCAATCTTCAACGAGTTACTCAAAACAACTCTTCTTGAATAGTTGAAATTACTAAAATGTAATAGAGATATTGATTTAAATTTGTTTACTTGATCGTTTGACTGTGATGAGCCAGACATAAAATTATGACGTTCTTCTGAAATAGCTTTCGGATATTTTCGAATAATGATAGTAATAATAATAATACAGGCAGAGGCGGCCCTAGGTAACTTTACCAACCGGACATGGCAATATGGTGCCCCCCAATACCAAGGTAATTTTTAAATTCTATGATGTCTGTATTCTATATCTCAAACAAATTTTTATTTAGAAATAAGCAAGTTTTACCTGCAAATATGACTGGATCAGTGGCGAATCCAGGATTCGGGTCTGGGGGGGCTGAGGTCATAAAAATTTTGTATCGTAGTGACGAATGTCAACCCTCATGGCTTATATAAACCAAAACACTTTAACTTTACAGGTTTTCCTCTCCTGACAATAAGAATAATAAAGAACACTACAATACTTTCGATAATTTAATAAAAAATACAATGAAATAGCTGACCGAAAAATGTTTTCGAGCGCACCAACGCTACAAGTGCAAGTGGAATGACTAGAAAAGTAGGAAAAGTTTCGAGCCTGTCAAGTCAGAAAGCAATGTTGTCACGATTTTATTACTATTCTTTTAAAATGAAAATTAAGATCAAACAGTTGTAGTAATTTTAAATTAAATCAAAAATTTTGATTTAGCTCTGGGGGGCTGCAGCCCGATAGCCCCTCCCCTGGATTCGCTACTGGACTGGATAATATTATAGTAATAATTTTAAAACTTCAAATATATTTAAGATTATACTATAGTCGTTTTATCGAAAATAGAATAATATATGCAGCAAATTTATTTTAAAAATGTATGACTTTATTTCTCAAAATCTTTTTTATTTCTCCACACTCCCGCTTTGGCGCCATCCTGGAGTTTGGCGCCAAGTGCAGTTGCCCGGTTTGCCCAGGCCTCGAGCCGCCTCTGAATACAGGGTGTTTTTGTTTAAACTGACACAACTCAGATCCATCTGTAGTTCGATCTATTAGCTGAAATGCCACCAAATTTGGTAGGGGGACAAATGACGATATGGGAGAAAACGATTACGTGAAAACAAATTAGTTCCAAAAGTCGCTAATAGGGTAAAATATGTCACTGTTGTAGTATACACAAATGAAAATTCGACAAATGAATAACAAAGAAAATATTTCAGTGCAACGCCGCTTGAATACAGCATAGCAATTGCACCAAAGGGTTAGGGAAATGATATTTCAGTACACCATAGCACTTCATTGACGAAATACCCTTCCTAGACGAGGTCATAGACCTCTTTCAGTGACCACCCTTCTCGTGGACCACAAATTTTTATGCTGTACACACCATTCTCCATCTTCATTCTCTCCGGATCTAAATTCATGTGATTTTCCTTGTGGGGTTATTTGAAGTCCAAGGTCTATCTTGATGGGGTTCCAACCTTGAAGACCTTCAAAGGCAACATATCAAGGGCTGTGCTGAGCATATTGTCGAGAATGTTGCGAACAATATGAAGAGTGTTGCCCACGATAAGGTTTGTCACATTGAAAGAGGTCTATGCCTTCGTGGAGAAAGATTTATTTGAATAAAGTGCTATGGGACACTGAAATATCAACTCTGTAATCCTCTGGTGCAGTTCAAATGCTATATTAAAGTGGTATTGCAATGAAATTCTTCTTTGTTTTTCATTTGTCTAATTCTCAGTTGTGTAGACTACAACAGCGCAACATTTTACCCTATCGGCAATTCTAGGAACTAAGTTTCTTTCACGGAATCTTGTTCACCATGTCGTCATTAGTCACAGCCGCTACCAAATTCGGTGACATTTCAATTGATAGATCGAGCTACAGAAGGCTCTGAGTAGTTTAAATTTTAAAACAAACACCTTGTAAACTAACTAAACGAGTACCACGCCTGGAAATAAAGTTTATATTTCTATTATTAGACTATTTGGTAATGTTTTTTCCATTTTCTCTAGTACGAAGTATACAAGGATAAAATATTATAACTTTAAAAAAAATGCGACATCGAGATTTTCACGAATCTCCTCTTTTAAGAACTTCCAGAGTTCCAAACACATTTTATTTTCGGAATTACGTCTGTCTGAACACGATAATTCAAAAATGTATTGAGCTAGAGGGATGAAATTTAGCATGTTGTCTTTACACCAAATTTGGCGACGTTATCAAATTGTGGACGAAAATCATGAACGTCTGTCCATGTCCAGCGAACACGATATCGAAAAAAAGCAAATACTTAGATGAATGAAAATTAGCATGTAGTTTTATCATTAGAACAGGAGATCTGCATAAAAGTTTGAACCAAATTCGTCAGAGGGCTGACTGCCTGACGGTTTGTATATTTGCGTACATATGGAACGCGATACGTAACGACTAGACAAATGAAATTTGTCACTGTGTGTGACAAAGCCTGCATGTGGGAGTGCCAGTGTCTCACTACGGAGCGTTTTGTGCATCGTTGCATAATGAAGAAAACCGAGAAGCATTTTGGAGCTTTCGTTTCGACCGATGGCTTCCAGAACTTTATACAGATCTACAACTTTGGTCACAAGACCGCGTACCAAATTTCGCTCTTCTGTAAGCGTATTTAATATTTATGCCTGACAAAAGCATGACTTCAACATATTTATTGTTATAACAGTGTATGATATCAGGTAAGTGGCAGCAGTCGGATGTTGAGCTACTTTGAATTTGATTTAAAATAAGGGAGACGAGACGAGTACGAGTACGGTTGAACGAAATTACGATGTACGCAGATACGGAATGTAATAGTTGTGTTTTAGTGTTCTAATAAATGTTTGTTTAGTTTAGAAGAAGTCTTATGAATGTCAATCAAGAAGCCAACATATCTTAGTCATTGCGTTTTTGACTTATCGCGTTCACATGCACGCGAATATACAGACCGAAAAACGGTCAACCCGTTCACGAATTCGGTCTAAAAAATTGACACACATTTACAATTCTGATGATAAAACTATGCACAAACTACGTCTAACTCCTTGCGCCTTAACTTGTTAGTTAGCGTTCGTTAACTTCTACTCCATGGCAAAGGCCCGAAATAATGTTCGTCACGGGCCACGGCCCATTTCCGACATACCTTAAACGATTCAACATCAGAGATAGCGATTCCTGTGGCTGCGGAAACCAGGGAAACCCTTTACACTATGCTATAAGCTGCCTGTTTACAACCTCATACCACCTAACAAAGCAATCAGCTGACCTAGAACCAGTTTGGTAGAAAAGAGTTATGAACAGCAACAATTCTAGGGCAAAAATCAGAAAACTCATCCCCTTCATCGCGGAAAATGAAACACTCTTTTTTCCAAAAGATGGTAACAACAACTAGCCACAGAATCAATTAACCCTAGGTGCTCATCTTCTCTTCTTCCATACATAAGGCACCAACCACCCTCTCAAATTCAACAACACAAAAACTTGAAAGAACTAACAGTTAAATGACTAAATATTATATTCTTTTGTTCTAAATGTCCTCTTTTTTGTATCCTTATATATAAAATGTATATTTTTTGCCCTGGCTTTTTCAATAAAGTTTCACGCATACCCAACCAACCGACTCCTGGCTCCGAGTTAGGGGTATGTTGTGGTGCTAAGTTAGTTTTAGTTATCGGTTAGTTCACAGGCACACATATTCCCGTTACTAATGTTAATTAACTCTTGGCGGATGGTCTTTCAAATAGTACCGCAGGATTTCATGCCAGGCCGAGATGGTTTTCGTGAATTACTATACGACGTTACTAGTGTGAGTATTTTCCCTTCAAATCGATATCAAAAAGGTGATTAATCTTTGAATTAAATGTTTGTTCTACAAAAAACTTCGAGAAAGAAAATCAATCCACATATCAAATTTCGGAATTTCCAAATTTGGTACCTTAAAAAATCCAATTTTCTCGCTATATACCGACTACAATCACCTTTGAAAACGGATTTAAATACGAGTATCGGGAAATAATTATAAAAATTTAATGAAAACTGTTTTTTGAAAGCATAGTTTTATTATTGCACTAAAAAGTTGATTTTCTTTTCGTTTGAATTATTTTCTACTTTATAACCTGTGATTCTTTTCTACTTTTACGTTATAATTCTTGCCATTTCTCTACTTTTTAGACTTTAATTGTAAATTCATTATTATGGATATTATGGAGCCTTGTAATCAATTTTTCTCAAATTTACTACCTAGTAGAGCCTTCGCATGACATCGAAATTTAATTAAACTAATCGGTTAACTGATAATTAAGCTCTACAAATATTGAATTATATTAAAATAGTGCGTTGTCATAGAGCAGACGTTTTCAATTTGTGGAAAAACTTGTCGGTAACGGCAGGACAAAAAAAAATGTTTTAGAATTTTGTTTCACCAATTCGTGTGAAATGTGAAAGTTCTGCAAGTTGGCAAGCTTGCTGAGTAGCCGTTAAAGAAGAGTATCAAATGTTAAAGCAATAAATTTTTTAATACCTTTCACGAACACTGTACTTGTGGTAAGGACATACTTGTTTTACAAAATTCAGTCAGCTCCATGGAACAAGATGAAGGATCGCATCAAAATTGTCTTCCATTTGAATAATTGATGATCAATATGTGTAATTACACTTGAAAACAAAACGAGTTTTCTGTTCCTCAATATACAGGGTGTCCACACTTATCGTGGTCCAGTAGGTAATTTCTAAACCGTCAGAGATAGACATATAGTTCCAATTGAAAAAATGCTTTAAATGAGGGGAAGAATCACATATTATGTTTTTGAGTCTACAAATGCATTTCTGAAAAAGTTACAGAGTTTAATTTTTTATACGGTTCCCCGGTCCTATCAGTCATATTTAGTAAAATATTCTTTCAGAAATTACATTTTAAACATAAAAACAGTTCCACTCTTCTACGACTAAAACTGATCGAGGTATTGAACTTTGAACATCGCTCACTTAGACCACTTTACACCATTTCAATAGACGCCTCGAAGACGACCACCAATCAGTGCGTAACACTTACTAGTAGAGGCCGCTGATTGGTTTAAAATTATGAAATTCAAAACTCCATAACTTGGTCAGTTTTAGTTGCAGAAGAGTGGAACCTTTTTTTTGTTTAAAATGTTAGTGTGCGAAGAATATTTTGCTAAATATGACTGATAGGACCGGGGACCGTGTAAAAAAATTAGAATTCGTAGCTTTTTCAGAAATATATTTAGTGACTCAAAAAACATAAAATATAATTTTTCACGTCATTTAAAGCATTTTTCCAACTGGAACTATGCGCCTATCTCTGACGGTGTAGAAATTAGCTATTGGACCACGATAAATGTAGACACCCTGTATATTGAGAGTTTCTTATAGAGGAGAAGATTTGTGCCCGTCTAAGACGGGCTTTCAGCTTGCCAACGCTATCTCAGATCTGATTCTCACAGATTATTAACGAAAGTTGTTCTAGAAAATCTCATACACATTGGTAGAGGGCTCAAGAAATAAAAAAAAAGCATGAAAAACAGAACTGACGAAACAATTGACACTGGTTCCGCGTGGATTAATTAAATCAAAAAACGGAAGTAAACGACCGATACTTCATAATTCACTTCATAATTCGACAAAAAGATCTTCGATAAGTGGAAAAATAAATTATTTCTAGTATAACTTATATTTAATATTAACCGACTTCCGCGTCGATGATGCAACGTAAAATAAAAAAGAAGAGAAACTGCTTAACTCAGCTAAATAACAATAACGTCCGTTGGATGCATTGAAGATCTTATAATTTAACAAAAAGTTTCATTGTTTCCCAACGCACAGAGAAAAAACAAACAAAAAATACTGAAAGATTATATTAGGAAAATAAATTAATTCAGGTATAACTCCTATTTGATATTAAATCATCACAGAATCAAAACTGTATCCCTAATTTGTTTAAAGACTGCCTGGTATGAATCTCTTTGGCAAGTAACCAAACCAAACCACGCGACCGTCACCGATTTTCCTAGCCTTTTATATTATAGATTTCAGGATACTGCAGGAGAATATGTTTCTAAAAATTTTCTATCACTCTCCAATTTTAGGGAATTTCATTTATAAGTTTGGGTTATATAGGCTATCGTATAGAAGTAAAGCTAAAAGAAATGTACTTATAACTGCCGTCTCTCGAATCCAATCCTCAACTGACTACATTTCTCATTCCGGCTCCAAGGAAATGGGAAACAGCGACGACACCCATTTCGCTGAAATGGGGTCCTTCCCTGCTTGAGCTATCCTTTCCTTCACACACAACACCAAACAACCATCTGGACCCATTCACAAGTAATCAGCTGGGATGATTGAATGCCATTCACTACATAGGGATTTAATGCTACTAATGCAAATTCATTTAAAAGTACAAATTTTAATAGTTTTTACTTTCTCGTATACGAAGTATGCAAAGAGAAAGTATAGTAATCGTCAAATAATTCGAACTCGAGATTTTGACAAATCTCCACGTTTCAGACCTCCCTGAGTTCGAAAAACACAATTTTGGAATTATGTCTGTGTGTCTGTGAACACAATAACTCGAAAACTATTAGAGCTACGGGGATGAAATTTGGTATGTGGTCTTTAAACATAATTTGTAGGTTTCTATCAAATTTTGGACAAAATCCGTTTACATGAAGCAGGGGTGTCGCCAGAGGGTGACCGGGGGCCAGGCCCCCCCCGGTGGGGAAAATATTTGTACGGGATATTCAGCTGTAGTTGTTAAATAATAATCTGGAGAAAATTTGAGACCAATTTCATTACACTCGTCCCCTCGGACAGCAGGTCGTGCCCGCTGTCGGAGAGACCGTGCCCCCCTGTCGGACAAATCGGGCTCCCCGTCGGGCAAATTCTAGCACCATTCCTGACATGAAGTCTGTCTGTCCGTCTGTCCGCGTTCATGTTAACACTATAAATAAAAAAACTTGAATAGCTAGATGGATAAAATTTGGTACACAGTTTTATTATCATGATGTAGGTCCGCATCAAATTTTGGGACAAATCCGTCAAAGGGTTGACTGTCTGTCGGTCTGTATAATCACATACTTCTAAACATTATAACTCGTAACCCTAAAGCTTTGATAAATAAAAATTGTATGAAGCCTGCTAACAATAATTGTAGATTGGTGCCCAATTTTCGTTTCAATCGGTTGAGAAGAAGGTGTTTAATTCGTCTATTTGTCTTTTCTCATCCCTCAATGACACGAGGCCGTTATTGCGTACTTGCGCGATTCACTTGCGCTAATCCTTTTCCGCTTCTAGCCACGCTTTTCGCCTCCAAGCTTCCGATTCCGAAGCATTTTTCCTCCACTGCGATAGGGACGCATGTTCGTTTTGCTGCCTTTTAGCTTATTTTTTCTCCACATTGTTAGGAGTATACGAGAAAGTTTAGGGCAGACCACTCCCACAGGTTAAGATAGTTCTAGTATATTACTACATAGTATACAAATAATAATGAAATTTTAAAACTAAACATTTATCATAAAAGTGAATCATGCTTTATTGTATATATCTTGTACTAATTATGCATTTTTTACTTTCTCGTATACGAAGTATACAAAGAGAAAGTATTGTAATCGTCCAAAAATTCGAACTCGAGATTTTGACGGAACTCCACGTTTTAGACCTCCCTGAGTCCGAAAACACAATTTTGGAATTATGTCTGTCTGTGTGTCTGTCTGTGAACATGATAACTCGAAAACTATTAGAGATACAGGAATGAAATTTGGTATGTGAGCTTGACACATAATTTGTAGGTTTCTTTCAAATTTTGGACAAAATCCGTCCGCGGGAAGTGTGTCTGTCTGTACGTCCGAAGTCATGCGAACACTATAACTCAAAAACCTGAATAGCTAGATGGATAAAATTTGGTACACAGGTTTATCGTCATGAATGTAGGTCCGTATAAAATTTTGGGCCAAATCCGTCAAAGGGTTGACTGTCTGTCTGTCTGTATAATCGCATACTTGTTAAGCATTCGTTTCAAAACTGATCTCCATGCGCATGCGTACTGTTAGCAATCTCTGGTAGTAAGCGGAAAGATTACGTCACTTTGTCCTTGAGACGGAGTTTGTGATAGATTCGTTTTATCTATCTCCTGTTCTGTTTTCGCTCGTTCGTGCCCTCTCATTAGCGGAGCTTGCTAGAGTGAAAAGCTTAAATATTGCTGAGTTTTAATACATAGGTATCTCTTTGAATATGGTTCTTCACCTAAATATTTTACAATCACTATAATCTGCAATGAAAAACCTTCTGATAGTCGTTGCATTCTGGATTACAGTAGGTTCGATTTTTTTTATCCACGCAAGGGAGGGGAAATGACAAATTTTTGAGCAGTATACGAGAAAGTTTAGGGGAGGCCACTCCCACTGGTTATTTTATACGATTTATCCGCATAAAGGTGGGTTTTTAATTAAAAAAACTTTAATATTCGTCTGTCGTGCTGATTGTATACGAGTAATAAACATTGCTTTATGAGTCGAATTAAGTTCATTGAGGGTTTTGTCAAAAGTGTTTTGGCAAACAAATCATATCAGAATTTTTTCAATGGAGTCCACTAGTCTTTAATTTAGAGGTTCGAAAACTTCTTTATATTCTTCTTTACCACGTTATCCTTCTGCTTTGTAAGAAAAGTTTTGATCTTAATAGGAGAAGAAAAATAATGACTGAAGCTGAAAATTTGCGAATTTTAGAAAGTGGGAAATCGACGTATTATCGAAGATTTACGTTGCATGAACAGAATTTTTTATCATTGCAATTGTTACGAAAGATTACGGGACTGTGGTGTATAAATCAGATGTGATGCATAAATCAGAAATATACAAAGAGCAGCGCTTTACTGTAAGGATATAAAAATACAAGTCAAAGTGGCACCACAAACCCTAACGCAATGTTTTCCTCGCGTCCCTCAGGGGCAATTTGATTGTTAAGGGGAGCAATTCGAAAATGAAAAAAAGGGGAAATCGGCTGGATAGAACATAACGGGGAGACTTGAGACTGAAGCTAACTAAATTGGAACCTAACATGAAATGTCACTAAATTTAAAATTTAAATAATTACTAATACAATATCCCAGATCTGTCTCTCACTGATCCGGTAACGCTCTGACGTCACAAACAATAAAATTCGCGCCATAGCACTGCGAGACGTTAAACAGCATTATTTCATTGTTAGAGCACCTAAATGTCAGTAATTTTAAATTCAAAAAAGTAATTGTCGTTCTAATTTCAAATTTACTAGCTCTAAAATAGTGTAATAAAATTTGCAATCGATTGATATAAAATTTATCTCGCTATGGTCAATAGTTCCCGATAAATGTTAATTATTTTAATCATATATTTCAAATTAATTTCCGTTTTCTAATAGAAAGTAGTAAATCTCGTCAGTGGTATATGATGCGCTTGTTATAGTTTGGACGCCACGATGCATCTGATTATTAATTGCAATCGGGATGATATAATTTGATAATATTTTTTTTGGCAAATTTGACGAACACAGAAGTGCTTTGTAAGAAGTGTAAATAATATGTAAATAAAAAAATATATTTCCTGTCATAAAACATATGTTTGTTTTATTTGTTTTCAATCACTGTTAAACATTTCTCTAGCATATATATCTATTTAAACGCGTCAAATTTGAAGGGAAATCTCTCGAATGAAGAGGCAATTTGCACCCGTCATACCATGACGAGTGATTTTCTGGTTACTAATAACATAGAAAACCTTTCTTTATAATTATTTTGTACTTAAATTTCAGTTCTCCCTTATATGTTTTGAAGTAATATCTTCTGTATTTCTCAACAATTTCCTCGTGATTTCTTGCTAAAACCTATGAATTAAGTTCCTTCCGCGAACAATTCAATTTTTGAATATTAAAAATTATGTATATAATACATCGGGGGGCATAAGAATTTTAGAAAAGCTTAGGTAGGGCATGGCACAAAAAAGGGCGAGAAACACTGCCCTAAAGGGAACGCCAATTTAATTATTGTTGACTAAATATAGCTTTTTTTTTGTTATTACGTCAATTTATTAATACTATTCGTTATTACGACTTTGTTTAACCTTTCCAAGACCCAAGACCCGACTGATCCATTTCACACAAATTCCATTCCTTTATATAAACTTAGTGTTATTCTTGTTTTGGCGGTGGCAGCTTTTATGCGGAAATTTATCGTCCGTTCACCTGCGTTGGGGTCCACCCAGGATATCACCCTCGAAAGGTGACGTCATTGGGGTGACCTGCAAATGGAAATGAGGTCGTTTCTTCTTGCCGTTGCCATTGAAATATGCGTAATAACAGACCGCCGTCTTTTCCTGCTAAGATCCGGTACGTCGAACTTTTTCTTTTAAGTTCGTTTTCCATAAATGAGAGCAATTTCTCTCACCCGACGCAACTAACAGTTATTCTAGGAAGAGACATTTTTTTGGAAGAGAAAATAAAAAGTGTTTTAAAAAAAAGAGGGTGAAAGGTTGGTGGTTTTGGGCGAATCGAAAGTTTTGCGCTAAAAATCTTCCTGAGTGTTCTTCAGCAATGCATACACAGTGGCTCATTGATTCAGACTAGTTGAGTTCTTTTCACTTTTTCGTATTCGAAGTTTACTGTGAGAAAGTTCTGTAATCCTCTAAGCCAGAGGTTCCCAATCTGTGAGTACGGGAAAGTAATGCTGGTAATGGCTGGAAACACATAGCATAAAGGATTGAAAGGAAGAAAAAAAGTTATGGGATTTGGTTTCCCCAAATTTGTGTATTAAGTGAAAGTTATACCGAATGCCTGATGAGTAGCAATGAAAATAGAGCATCAAAAACTTGATGATAAAGAAATGAAATATCTAATATCTTTCACAAACACAAAGCAGAAAGAGCAATCGTGTCTTATGCGTATATTAATAACAATTATTGCAGTAAGAATGACGCAACTCTAGACAAGAGATTATATCTATCTTTATTTAAGTCCGATTTTATAAAACTCGGCTCAGCTATATGGAACAAGCTCAAGGATCGTATCGGTGGCCGCGGTGGCCTAGTGGTGAGGTCTTGGGATCGGAAGGTTCCAGGTTCAAAACCCGATTCCACTGAAGATCTGCCGTACATGTGGGCACGCTAAATCATACGTAGGGGGCCAAGCGTCATCCCGCTGGTGTGATGCGGAAGTTTGGAGAGGGGATACCAGTTCAGGTGTCGTCCTCGTCATCGGACCGCGGTTCAAAATTAAGAGGCCTGTCCCAAAATAGTATTTAAATTGTCTTCTATTTGAAGAATGGATTATAAGCGATAAGTAATTACTAACTTTCAAAATACGTTAATGCACTTGTTTCAATTCTGTTGTCATTGGCTTTGGCCAGAACCAGTGGCGTAGAGACTGGGAGGCACAAGGGGTATAGATACATCCCACTACTGTTTTAAGGGAAGCCAAGAAGTCAAAACTTTATTGCGTTTATGCTAATTTGAAAGCAAAATTTAATGAGGGGGCGTAAAAATAATACCATGCCCTGAGCGCCATTTACCCTTTTTAAGCCACTAATGAGGAATGGCATAAAAAATCATGTTATTTACACGACGCCACTCACTCTCGTTACGCCACTGAACAAAAGGACAAAACGTTAATGCGTTTATGCCATTTTTTAAAGTGAAATGTGAAGGATTGCAGGCTCTGAATCCTTAACCGATACTCTTAACATACTCAAAGCATTGAAATTTTTTTAACATATGATAATGTTTTTAATCTGTCAATTCTTTCTGAAAACTGCGGCGTAAAATCAAGTCATTAACAATAATAGAATGCAACGATTGATCAGAACTACGAAGTCAAGATTAACGGAATCACATAATGATTTCATGTTGTAAAATACTGATTGAACAGTTCGAATCCTAACTGATACTCTTAACATATGAAGAAGTCTAGACCATTGGTCTCGTCCTGTGAGAACGATTTTGCATCATGTTGTTTTACAAACAGTGTCCCACCCATAAACATTATACCCTCTGATCAGGTGGCTGGGACCCTTGTATCGAATCAAAGTAACCAAATTAATCATTTTACAGATAATCTAGTTCATTGGTAATGGTGCAATATTGTGTACAGCATCTTTTGGGTAGTATTTCTTTTCCCTGTAAAAGTTTCCACATGTACGTGAAGTGTTTTCCACTGATGAGCAGTGCTTGCAACATATTTTATATAAAAGCATGTCTTCTTTTGTTACTCCATAGAAATACGGTTGAGCTGACTGATGGAGGAATGTGGATCACATTAGGAATCCGCAGCAATGACGAACCCAACCACAATGCCCGGTTTGTTTATTAATCCCATTTTGAGGCAACGCACCACTTACTATTTTGAGCCGTGGTCGGATGACGAGACGACGCTCTTGAGCTTTCGACACCACCTATCTTCAGTTTCCGTGCACCCAGCAGAAGGACGTTTAAACCAGATTACTTTTAGACGTCGCACAGGCAATGAACTCAGTAGATTCTGCCGAGCTTCAGCCGAAGGAGACCATACCACTAGAATAATCCTGTGGTTCTTTGTATTACTCACTGGAACATGCAACAAAATCTCCAAAAATTAGCATACATCAGGAAGTGAGAGAAAAACTCCGATCCCACAAAAGAAATCTGGTATTATGACCACTTGAGTGCTAACCCCAAGACGCGTGAACAGAACTAGCGCTCACACCGTCGCGAAACAAGTCGAAGGAATAATAAGTATTAAAATTTTCGACAACCGGAAGATTTCATCCAAAATCTCTCGAGGTCAATGTTTGAACAGTGGTTGTTTCCAACTTTTTTTCCTGCCTTCCCACCTCCCCACTAGTTCTATTATTTTTGAACCCCACGTTCATATCCCCCTCCAACTATCCCTTAAACGTTAGTTAAAAGTCAAACGGTCAACATCTTAATGATTATCAGAATATTACTTTTATCTTTATATCACTTTAATTAACAGAATCAGCGGCGTGGAAGGAAGAAACAAAGGACCCAATCAACAAAAGTGTGGGAAAAAGGAAACCTGGTCTGACGCATGACAACTGTGGTTCAACATATCGACCAACCTTAACGGGATATACCTTAATCATTTAAACATCAGGGAAGTAGAAAACCTGCTTACTTATAATGGCAGCTCTCATCCGTGGAACCAGCTCAATCGATGGGCGTGAAGAAGGTAAGTGGAGCCTCAAGATATATTTTTTAATTGCCCCTCCATCCTGTCATCATGGATTTAGTTTATGTAAAATATCTCCTCATCAGATTTCCTCATTTCAAAAGTGATTGACACCGTTTTATCACTTTAATAAAGATCAGCGAGGAGTGAGGCGTCGTAATCCATGATTTTTTACACCATTCCCCTCATGGCTTGCAAGGGTGTAAATGCGGATTCACGGCGCATGGCGGATGCCCATCACGTTTTAAAGATAGCTAAATCCGCATTGAATCGCCTTTATCACTTTGGTCAGTATGTACAAGGAGGAGTGAGTGGCGTGTAAACTGATGAGCGATATTTGCGCCGCCATTCCTCATTAGTGGCTTTAGGCAATGGCGCTCAGGGCATGAGTACATTTTTTTTCAATTCCCTCAACGATATTTCACCTTTAAAAGTGACATAAATCCGCATTAACGTTTTATCAAAGATCGTGGAAGAGTGAGTGGCGTCGTGTGGAACTAATATGGATTTTATACCATTCCTCATCAGTGGCTTAAAAGGTAAATGTCACCAGGGCATGCAGAGCATTATTTTTTTTCATGTCCCAGCCATACC
>BGPR01025510.1:0-22284 GCA_013235015.1 Araneus ventricosus
TTTCTTTTAGACCGAAGATATATATTCAAAAGTTTCGTCTTTTTCGGTTCAACTATTTGACAAATCTTGGTCAGTTTTTAATATTTCTGTAGAGAGTGATTTCTATTAAGTAAAAGATTTGAGTTTACTCCTTTCTGAACAACTGAGCTTTAGAAAAGTGAATATACACCACAAGAGTATCTTGAAATAAAGATAATTTATTTAAATTATTATTTGAAGAAAATAACTATCCCTTTTGGTCTGATATCTCCAATGATGACTTGCGAACACGGTATACGAATCCTGACTACAAAAAATTATAGTTACGGATTGTATGCTTTATGAACTAATATATACGAATGCAAATATTAATTAATAAAAGTGAAAATATGAAGTGTAGAGGCAGTCGAAGAAGATTACAGTCGTTAAGGTCCAAAACATTTTATTACATTTCGAAATAGGCAAAATTAAATTAGTTATAGAGTACACAATAATAGATTAAACTTTCAAAAGATTATGGGAAAATTAAAGCCATGGCCAGGCGTAGGAATTACGCCTAAAACAGCGTGACTTGCTCAGTGCGTTACATGATTACAAAAGAGGAAATTACGCAGACGCGGCGAGTTTTTATAATACCAACCAGCGGGAGTGCCCTCCCCTAAACTTTCTTGTATACTTCCCCAAAAAGGTGCTGTTTCCCCTCCCACCGCGTGGATAAATTAGAAGACCACATACCAAATTTCAATTATACGATGTAAGTTACTAAAAGATTTGCACACATCTAAGAAGCCTTTTAGCTTGCCAGCAATATCTCCGATATGATTGTTACAAATTTACTACCGATAGTTGTAGTTGAAAATATCATGCACATTAGCAGAGTGCTTAAGAAATTAAAAAAGCACGAAGAACAGAACTGATGAATCAATTGACACTAATTTTGGTTTGTTACTTTATAACTTTACTTTTAGCAACTACTTTCGTTCTGTCAGAGTAAAAATAATGCAAAATCCACTCAGAAAAAAATGCATTACGAAATATACAAAATAAAACTAACCGCAAATCAAATATGCAACTCTTATTGAGAAAATGTTTCGGCGTGAAAGAAAAATCAAAAGAAAACACTCCATAATTAATTCACTTTTATTCGAGAAGAATTTGGCAGTGAGCCAAGACAGACCGTATTACGAGAACAGCAGTAACCAGTACGCATGCGCGTGGAGATAACGGATTCTCTTCAAAAGTAAATTATACGGACCGACAGACAGCCAACCTTTTGACGGATTTGGCCCAAAATGTTATACGGACCTACATTCATGACGATAAAACTGTGTATAAAATTTTATCCACCTGGCTTTTCAAGTTTTTGAGTTATAGCGTTCGCATGACCTCGAACATACAGACAGACAGACTTTCCGTTGACGGATTTTGTCCAAAATTTGAAAGAAACCTACAAATTATGTTTAAAGACCACATACCAAATTTCATCCGTGAAATTTGGTAAAAAAGTACCGTTTGGTCGAAAAGTACCGTAAAGTAAGCTGAGGCTCGCGAAATATGGGGACGCTTGCGAGTCTAGTTACAGTAGAAGTGTTTTTATCACAGGATTGAAGTAGAAATAATTCGTTCATAATTAAAAAATAACTGTCGTTAAAAAGGATTTATTTTAAAGATGGGGAAATTTCTAAGTCATTACAATTTTCCCCGTATATATATATATACGGGGAAAAATGTAATATATATATATTACATTTAATATATATTTATATTATAATACATTTAATAATTATATATATATATATATGATCATACAGAAACAAAGTAAACAAGACATATCAAGAAGCAAATCCTTTACTAAGAAGTCATTATTTGAACAATGCAACCAAATTTAAAACAAATCTAAAGAATTGAAAATACTATAGATACCATGAACCTAAAATTAAGTTTAAACATTTATATGTCAACATGTAAAAAAACTCTGTTTTATTAATAGTATTGAAAAAGGCAATCCAAGTATATGGAGTTTTCAACAATTAATATAGCAGCTTGACTGTGGACAAGCTTCAGCCAGGTTAAATTAATTTTGCTGTACACACCATCCCTGTTACTAAAGTTGTTGAAAAAACAAACAGGGCAATTTACCCTAAAATGAAAGAATTTAGAAAGAAAAATCATAAACTAACCCTAACAATAAAACATAACTACATAGAAAGGACTAAAATTCAAGATAAAAATATGTAATACATCAATATATTGCACTAAAAACCATAAATATATCATTCAATAAAATATCCATACTATTCGTTAAACATTAAATATTCAGTGTCTCTACTTATCCTTACCAGAATTCAACATTTTTAATAAATACCGCCACTTAGCTTGACATCACAGATTGCCAAAACTAGATTTCCAACTATGAAACAGCATAATTGACCAAATATTATAATAAATTTTTGACATTAAATAATTAGTAAGATACATATATTAAAAATCTCAAAACAGTTAAAAAATGTAATACAATTATTTATCTAGATATATATTTGAAAATTGGTAAAAATGTCTATTAAAAAGGAAAATTTCAAATTAAAAATCCTGGCGCCTTCTATGTAAAAAATCTGAAACCAAGAAATCAATATCCAAATTTGAATAAAATTACACATTACAAGTAAAATATGAAAAAACATAAACCTACCCTCAAAGAAATAAAAATATTCCATTTATACCAATACGAATGTTTTATTCTAAATGGCCCAAATATTTCTTATCTATATAAACTCTTAAAAAACTTTTTGGCATTCCATAATCTATTGCAAAACAATAGAAGTTTTTTTATGTTCTTATTTCTATTATCATTGTCTGTTACTAAATTAATATTTCTAATTATATAATTTTTCACTAAATTCTTGAAGACAGAAATGCTAAGATTACTATCCCAAAAAGGAAATTTATTAATTTGAAAATGAAATGCATTTCTTAATGCATATATATATATATAAGCACAATAACGTTTCTTCAGGGGATAAAGTTATTGTGAATTGCTATATATATATATATTTCCATCTGTTACTATTCGCATTTTTATCTTTACTCGGATATACTTTCAATTCGTTTTTCCATATCCTTTCGAATTTGATATGAATGTTTGTTATTTTATTTTATTGTTTTTCTATTATGTTTTTTCTCTTATATATATATATATATTGATTTTCGAATTATCTCTAAAGTTACAATTAAATGCTTTTAAAAATTATAATTTGAATAGCATTTTTGTATTGTTTTAAAGAATTTTAATCTACTGTTTTAAAATTTTATAATTTATAATTTGGATTTTCAGCAGATCGAGTCTCTTCAGAAGTGCAATAAACGAAAGTCAAATTAAAGTTTAAAAATCAAGACTGAATTGAATACAGACCATTGTTATATAATTTTGAAAGCATAAATTAAATAAATTTAAAAATCGTTTCTTAAACTCCAAAATGTTTGAAGTGAATCCATTATTTTAGGAATAAATGGTACAAATAATCATCGTTTCGCTTATGTTTTCATGATGGTGTACTTCAGCTCATCAGCTTCGTATGATTTTGAATAGTTTCGAAACTTCATCCTATTGAATGTTTGCTTAGATAACATTAAAACAATGCATGTTGTTAAAACTCAAGGCTTTACTTTTGCAATACACCAGTAAAAGTTATTCCATCAATAGAACATTTTGTTCGATTTACTTAATAATAATTTTTCTATCTTTTTCATTACCTGTATGATAATAATTACTTAGTTTACATGACAATCGTAATCTGTGTTATTGAAAGACATACACTGTTTTCCACTACTATCATAAACACCATACAAAACAATGCATCAAAACTTATTCTTCTGAGAACATGTCATCAAAAATCGACTGATTATTATTCCATAGATAATTTCAGCATAAATTACCATTGACCTTTGTGTTGTTCCTGGACCGCTCTTCAACCTCATCTACAGGCTTTGTTCGGAAAAACCATCGGAGGCGATAAAATCTCAATTTTTTTTTCATTTGTTTATTAGGAAATCCCTGACGCCTTCTTAACATCCTATTTTTTTAATAAACTTTTTCTTATTTGTCCTTTAAAAAGAAAACCTGTCTCTTCACCGTTCTGTTGTTCCCTTTCTAATGATGAAGGTACGCCTGATGCCTCCAGGCGATATTCTTTAAAAAGCAAGAAGAGCCCAGCATTCTTGAAACTGGATTCACCTATTCCTATAGAGAAAAACCAGATGAGCCCATTATTTGCTCTGACCACGTGGTGATGCGACTTGACCATCTTCTACAACTACAGGCAATTAATTGTTGACTCTTTCAAAAGGAAAACGGGTTCTCCGCTGATTTCGGTTTGTGTTTTTTCTTCTTGGAGGATCTTCTGCTTCGCAGAAAGTGTCTAAGAAGTCGCAGAGTGAAGTGATTTAAGAAAGTGATTTTCGCTGCGGTTTGCTTTGATGCGTAGCTAATATAAGCGGTGTTTATCCGATTAAAAACCGGCAGCTTTGACAACAGGTTGCATTTAATTCATCACGCATACATCAATGTAACGACATCTTTAACTGAGACTTTACAGAACTTGCGAAAATGAACGTAAGTAGATTATTGCTTTGGTACTTGTAGTTAATTTTGGAATTTTTGGTGTTATTCAATGTACTACTTTCGCAATTGTTCCCTTTCTTATTTACCAGAATTTTGCATGAAGTATCAGCATGGTAACTTTTAATTTTTAACGTTCTGCATTAAGATTCTGAGTTGATTTTATCACGCTTCCTAATGTAAATATTCTTGAGTATCTACTGGACCAATTTTTATAAATTGCCCGTTAGTTTCATTTTTTTTTATTAATGTTCTAATGGAATGATTTCTCTTTCACGAAATTTTGGTGAAATTAAAATTTCCAAAGGTAGTTTTAAAATATTATATTTTCGTCTTTTTGCATTATTTTGTATGAAAACTTCTAATTATTAAATCATGAAGAAAGTAGCTGAAATGAAATGAAATGAATTAATTGCAAATGGAATTTCTGCTTGAATTAATTGTGTAATTAGTAAGTTACTAGTTCGGCAACCAATCTTAACTGTAAAGACGTCATTATTATTTCGATTATCTCCATTTTTAACTATTAGATTAATTCTCACATTATAATAATTAAAAATGCTGATTTTTCTTAATGTAGTTTGCACCTAAAGAAGCGTTCAATGTTTAATAGAAAATGTGTATTTCAGTTTGTCTCCGATTTTGTCACTATTAAAAAATTTTAACACTAGAATATGCTATATCACATTTAGAGTTGAATGTTTCTTAAACGTAGTTGAAAATAGGACATCAACTCTAAAACTCAGTTGCAATTCTTAGGTTTCTTATTTTAAACTAACTATTGTAATACGAATATCCTGATTCATTAATAGAATCTGAATTATTTTAAACATTAATTTGTTTGAACATGTTGCTGTAAGCGCCACATTACCATTCAACTTTTTGATGATAAATAATTATGTTTAAGCTGGACTATCGGTTGTTTTAAAGAAAACAAGTATTGCTTGACAAAAAGCGAATTATTTTTTCTCTGCCATATATGGCAAAGAAAAAAGATCTTTCCCGCATATAGCAAATAATATATAGCATATATAATATATAGCAAATATATTATCTATTATAAATAATATATAGCAAATATATTATCAAAATGAAAAATAATGAAAATCAACTACATTAATTTTGAACTTTTTTAAGTGCAGTGTAATGGTGTGTAAATGCTTCTTGCTTCATGAAGTAAAAATTATTCATGAAAACGATTTTTTTATAATACTTATAAAAGCATTTATTAAGATTTACTTGTTGCAAAATGTATTAATTCTTAATAGATAATTACGAAGACACCAACAACCATTAATCATCTTTTGTTCAAGATGCAACTAATTTTAATTAATGTGTTCTCAAAAGCAGCACTGGTAAAAGATTTCCGCTAATAGCTACTATCATGCAAAAGTTACGTGGTGATCCAGTTTGCATGATTGTTGAAAAGTATGCTAAATTACTTCTTTTCATCACCTATAATTTTCTTTCAGAAGCACATGACGAAACACTCAAGTTTTCAATGAAATAACAATTACTTAAATACACTATTATACCCGAGGTTAATTTTTTTCCAACAAAAAATTAGGTCAAAGACCACTTTCTCTTGTCAATCTCCAAACTAGGATTTTAGAAGATGCTTTCGACTGAATACCAGGTCATTTGAGAGGAGAGAATAAACGGTTTAGTTTTTGAGAAATTTTTTGTTTGAATTTTGTAGAAACACTGACCGGAAGTTTTAATAGCTGATTTGAAATTGATGATATGATGAATAATAATCTGACAGTCAATTAGTTATTAGGGCCAATAAGTGAAAAATGTGCTTGAATGAAATCTTGATTATTTAGTTTTATGCTACTTCTTGAAATAAAGAAGTTAGGTGTCATTAAAATAAATATGATTTATGTTATTTTAGCGCAAGTTATTAAAAAAGGTATGTCATTTAAAAACTCGAAACACGATTTATCTGTAAATGGTGTTTCATGCATATTTTAAAGAACAACCTGAGAAGTTTTAATTGATATCTTGTTTAGTAGTATGAGTCAATAAAAAAATTAAACATCTTTACTAATGTTTATTCAAATACTTAAGGTTAGAAAAATTGTTAAATAAAAATTGCGATTACTTTTTAATTCAAGAACTCTCTTGTAAGATACTAACGGATTAATTACTAAAACGTGTTTGTAAAACCGAACTAGAATGCCTGTGAAATTGATGGCTAGCTGTATTTAAAGATTATTGAGTTATGTAGAGTTCAGTGTGATATGAAATGAGAAATTACGCAAAAGAAAGCTAAGAATGGAAACAAAATGTTGACAACTGTTTTAATATATTCAAAAATAGAGTTTCTGCAACAATAAAACCTTTCTACTTCTGTTCTCTTATTTTGTCTCTTCTTACTGCTTTGTTGATTTTCTTTCAGAGGTTTTAAAAATATGCTGCAATGCTCGGTTAATCTTCTGGAAATATTGTTTTGTAAATCTGTTTCACATAAATTCCATTTCTGCAACTGATGCAGAAGTTCTGTGGTTTCGATCGGAAACGAATATTAAACAATGTTTATTTAGAATGACTGACTTCGGATATTTATTAGTTCTCCTTTTTTCGCTTTTTCGAAACATATATTTAAATTCAGTCGTTCCAGTCAAATTCAAATTACTTGTTTCTTACATAAAAGAATTTGAAAAAAATTATTATTTCAGAACTTCTCTTATACGAAACCCATCAAAATCTCTTCTAGATGATGTGCTATAATACCGATTTTAAGCACTTGTTTATTATTTTAAATAAACTACTAATTCTAAAAACCATGTAAGAAAAGTTTTCGATAGTTTAAAATCAAATAATGTGAAGCTTTAATAATTTTTGATCAGGAAAAGGGCAAAATTCGTCTCATATATTTTTGCCCTGCATTTGAAGTTCGCACATTTTTGATTATTTGTTGGATTGATTTAAATAGCTGTAATGCACAATTGTAATTAGAAATATGATAAATAAATTAATGCTTATAGTTAAAATGGAGTACCAATTTATTACTGTTTTCTTAATAAGAACAAATTAAAACTCAGATTACCTGATTCTAGTGACTGTCTACGAATTACCACTGCTTCATGCAACTTAACATTGCACGCGTTAATGATATTTTGAATGAAAGCAGGTTTCAGCAATTCTTTTTCATCCTGCGAAGAAAGACTTAATAAACTCCGCACGAATTGGCTATTTAACTGGGTAACATTATTCAATTTATTGTGGACGAGTTTAAAGTGCAAAAACGTGCGGTTGAGAGTCAGTAACCGTAGCACATTTTGTTTTTGACAACATTAAATTACATTGAGGTGATTCCTTTTCTGCGTTATTTACTTTAAGGCTAAATCTCCATGTGACCGTAAATAACCTTCGTCTAAAAATGAAAAACAATTTAGAAGGCAATGATGGTATTAAGGAAATGAAAACAGAACCTATCCCTCTTTTTATTCAACTTCGGATGAATTATAGTAAACGCATGAAAGTATTCATTAGAATGGATTAACGCAGGTGTGTGTCATATCATTAAACGATATGCATTTTCGACAAAAAAAATATATTATGCTACCATCAAGGCATATATCCCAGATATTTTGAGCCGCGGTGGCCTAGTGGTAAGGTCTCGGCTTTGGGGCTGGAGGGTTCCAGGCTCGAAACCCGATTCCACTGAAAATCCGCCGTGTATGGGGCATGTTGCACGTTGAATCATACGTAGTGGCCAAACGTCCTCCCGTTGGTGTGGCGCGGAAGTTTGGAGAGAGGGGTGCCAGCTCAGGTGTCGTCCCCGTCATCAGACCGCGGTTCAAAATTACGAGGTCCGTCCCGAAAAAGCCCTCGTGTTGCTTCAAAACGGGACGTTAATATAGAACTATATTAAACTGAACGTAGATATTTTATTAAATACCTAGCTATTTCATGAACTTCAATGAAGTCGGTTAAAGCATGTGTTATAAATTAACAATCCTACACATTACATAATTATACTAAATAACTAACTACTATCATATAAATTAACTAATGATATATAATGAAAACACAATTCTTCTTACAGGTAAATAAAAAAAAAGCTTACTCGTTAAAAAAGTTATATGATTCCTTTGTGTGCAAAAATTCAAACCTTTCTTTGCGTCTTTTTTTGCTCACGCCCCTTATAGATTTAATGGTTAAAGTCAACTTAATTATTTTAAATATTTTGAACTTCATTATAAGAAACTTAAAATTGAACCTAAAGTAATGATGGAACCAACTTAACTTAGCTTGAGAAACTAACTTGTTATTTTACGCTTTAACCGGCTGTATGTTGTTATTCTATGACATAATTAGTTAAACTTTAGAACACGTTTTTCTTACGCTGGCTTCACATCCCACCGGGGACATCGCGAGTTCACGGATGAGAAGCTTCCGTATAAATAAGCGGGGTCTCGCTTCCCTGGAGGGTACAATAACGGTTAGAGGTGTGTTGCCTCTCTCCGGTGATAGTACGTACCTCCTTCGGGGGGGGTCGGGCCGTGGCCAGGTGATTGGCTATTAGGACTCCGAGCTATTGCAGCGGCTGTCATTCAGTTGTTCCCGGATTCTAAGGCAAGGCGGGGTATTTCACTTGTGATTACGCTGGCTTTGCGAAATTGTGACTTTGTAAAATAACTTTTTATTAAATAACAGATTTCATACTTTAAAGGTAACATATACATTTATTATGTTGCAATTAACATCACATATTACTAAAATCGAATTCCTCACCTCTCTCATAAGAATTGTATGCACATACCAGGTAAGCCAAAGGGGCTTAAACATACTTAAAGGTAAGTCAGGCATACGCAGAGGAGTCAGGACCACAGATCGTAAACGCAAGGTATGATTGCTATAAGACATTCTGTGACAAAAACCCAAAGAACATGACAACATGTGAATGTCTACCGGTATGTAACTCTGTGAACGCTGATTCCTCAGAGAAAATCCGATTTGTTATCCAGTCGGGCGGTATTGGCAGCAGGTATGGACAGACCAAACAATTTCCCACAAAGTCAGTCCAAGCATTGATGTTGGACTGTTATTGTGCACCATGTTGGCTTGTTACTCGTGGGTTTTCAGCCACCCACAGGTGTAGGTTATGTTCACAGCCCATTGGAAATGTAATTTCTTTCATGAAAAAAACTAAACTGGAAAAACAAATCCTGTCTTCACTGTCACAGCGACCTCTCTGACGATCGTACGTTGCAATGGCCAGTACAGTCTAAAATGACTCTGCTGCTTATGTCTGACCTACTCTTAATGTTTGTCTGAGAAATTCTGACTCACCACGTGTGTAATGAATCCTTTCTCTGAGCGCAATCAATACTTATACGATTATTGTCTCAACTCATTTACAGTAAATTTAATTAAACAGTCAATTAATTAGTCAAAATAATTCTTCATTTAAGCACTAATTAACGAGCTCTAAATTTTCGCGATACCCAAAATTGCCCTGTGAATATAAGCTGATGTCTAAATCCACGCATTGCGCTGGTAAACTTTCGAAACTCAAAAGTTTTGAGTTTTCCACTTTCCAATTGCAGTTAATGTAGTTAATTGCCACTTTTCAAGGCTCATCACCACTGAACTTTCATAATCCAAGTATGACGTTCCATGTCAGTCTATGTGTAAGTTAGAAAAAAAAATTAATTAAGTAGATCATTCAACTGGGAATAATGTCTAGAACTTACTAAACATGTAGCAATTAAGAGATAGAATGAAATTCTGAATTTCTTTCATTCATCATTTAACAGATATATTTCCAGAAAGACGATAATTTTTCACTTAGTTTCCACATTGTATAAATTACAAAGTTAAATAACTTTTAAATAAAAATAATTGAATATTAGCAAATGAACAATTATTGTACACGTGTGTACTTCCGATGACAGTATAATATGTAAATATTTTCTGAACTTAATTATCAGTTAAAAGATGAGCTTAATTAAATTTTTATTCATACGAGTGTTGCCACCTAGTAGATCATTTTAGAAAAAACAGTTTTTAAGATTCCATAATGTTTATAATAATGAATTATAATAAATTGAAATTAAATTTAGAAAGTAATTGAAATAAAAAATCTCCTTTTCATAACACTAATGAAAGTATGTTTCGAAAATAAATTTAATTATAAGACTGTTTTTATTGAATTTATTTAACATACAGACGATATTTTAAAAAAATAAATCTTGTAAATTAATATAAATTAAATGTGTTCAAAAATATATATAAAAATATCCTTCTTTATAAAATCGCTTCATCTCGTAATTGCATTATAATTTTTGAGATTCGCGAACTCTAAATTGCGTTGAACTCTAAACCTCTATTTGACAAATATAGTTCAGTGCAATTGTAATACATAAAACATAAACCGCAAAGTTAATCGCATCGCTTTGAAACATCAAAAATAGAACGATTAGATTTCATACTGATTTTTAAAATAATTGCAGGCAACAATACGAAAACATAAATTAGAACAGATTTATTCAGATATCCTGACAACTTTGAAATTCACAAAAGGAAAAACAAATATTCTGAATAAGTCATTTCGACTATTTTATTTGTAGTTGTAAAATTAATCCCAATTTATGGATGAAGCATTAAGAAAAGAAACCTCATAGTACCCACACAGCTATTCCTTCAGAGAAATAAAAAACGCCTTTAAAAAGTTGCTGAAAATTAGATTATGCAAACGTAAATCAATTACGTATGTCAAAAATGTCCAGTTTAAATGGAAATGCAAGAAGAACGGTCTACTTTTGTGATCTCCTTGAACTTATTAGTTTCCATTTCAACGACCTATTTGAAAGAGATGCTCTTCCTAAAGTTTTATTCTAACGTAATGAATGGATTCACGCAATTTTCACGTGAATATTAATCAATTTGGATTACGTTCGATTATTTTCAGTTTTGTTTGATTCGATTATCTTGAAAACTATCTTTCGGTGATAATGTGTAAAAGATAAAGAGATTCGATATAAAAAAAATTATTAATTAATTTTTTTGTTAGTTGATTTAGCTAAGATTTTTGAATCTCACTGAAGATTTTAAATAAAAACTCATTTACATTTTAAAAAATAAACAAATTTTGTTTTTGTTTCTTATGGAAAAACACTCGTCTGATTCTACAACATTCAGCTATTAGAGAAAATTTAAGACCAATTATGGTTTCCATAACTGTTGTATTTTCTCTTACTGTTTAGTTGTTCTTATTTGCAGAAACAAAAGACGGTTAGATACTTATACAGTATACTCTGTATTATCCGTGCTCATTCTGGATAAACATTTTCATGCTTATCATTCATGTAAAATCGATGTTGATGTTCGATCGAGTGATTCATTCCGTGAAACTAGTGAGCCATGACGGCGGAGGCTAAAGAAAAGATTTTTTTCTTCCTCCACTTGCAATCTCTACCGGTTTAACCCCTACTTTTCCAAGAAATGAATCATCCAAATCCTACTACCTCATTCTCGTACGAACACGCTTCTTCCTGACACGTCATTCTTTAACTTCTTCGTCTTCTCTCACTTTCGCTCGTGTTCCTTTAGTTTTTGCGTCTTGTTTATCGTCAGTTAGTAACGTGAAATTTTTTGCTGGTAAAAAGGAGTGGTGTGAAACTAAAACGAAACGTTTTAAATGTTTAAAAATCCACAAAAATTAGAAATCCTTCAAAAACTTGATAAGGGAGAATCAGCTAGTACTGATGCAGAAGATGTACTAAATGAGGGAAATACAATTTCTCATTCTGCTGCACTACAATCTTTGGAAACTTTCTTAGATTATATGGGACAAAGAGGATTTAATTACGGTGACATTACTGCGGTTCGTAAAAGATGTGTCGATATACGACAAGAGATGAACAAACAGCAGAAGCAAAGACGCATAACAGATTTTTTTAAAACATTAAATGTTAAAAGGAAAATTCCTAGTTTGATGTTATACAGCATGCAAATGTAAGTAATTTTTATATTTTTATACTCACGTTGATTTTTTCTTTAATAAAAAGGAGTTTTCGGATTATCCGTGTTTTTCAATTGTCCGTGTGATCCCTCCCGGTGATTAATCCAGATAATCGGGAGTGCACTGTATTTATCTTTTAAGTCGATTTAAGGTTTGTTAAGACTTTTTATCGTTCAAAAAATTCAGTTAACAAAATGGTTAATAAAATAACTGTTAACAAAGGTAAGCAAGGACAAACTTTTAAAACGAAATTTGAATGTTCATAAAGTTAGACCACTTTGAACAATTTAAAAAAATGCTACTAAGAGAGGCTAAAATACTAACAATACTAAAAATATAAAATATATTTTTAATATTTAAAAAAAACACTTTTGGACTTACTTCAAATAATTTAGCTTTTTTAAGAGTAATAATTAGTTACCAACTTTCTTTTACTTTTCTAAATATTCGTAGTGAAGATTTAAATAAGTGAGAAAATCTCAATATATTCAATTATATTAATTTTTAAAAAAATGCATATGGAATTTTATCTTTGAAAATATATGGAATTATTTTTAAATAGAACAGTAATTTTAATCCTTATGAATTTCTGAAATAACAAAATATAAGATTTTAATTAAAAATGGTGGTGGAAAATGATTTCGTCAAAACCTACTAAAGCATTGAATTAAATTAAATATTATAAGACAGTGAATTAAAAAACATGGATAAAATAATAAAGAAATAGGGACAGTCAATTTAAATAAAAAAAAATTGATTCAGCTGAAGCTATTTCGACAGTTTTGTTCAAGGGTGTATTATTTTCCATTTTCAAAAGCATTTTTTTTTTTTTTTGAAAAATAAACGATAGGGGCCTTGTGAAATCTATTTTTTTTTTCATTTTCTTTGAACAACAGGTGTTATATGAAAAGCTTTTCCTATTAGTGTCCTATTTTAAAGGAAATTCTTTCAGCTTATTACTCACTAGAATTTTCAAGGTCTTGAAGATGAGTTTAATGTTTAACCCAAATCGAGTTTATAACTCGTCAAACAATAGCTTCATATACATAGAAGTTTTACGGCAACTTTCCAGAATAATTTTATTTATGAAAATAATTATGAATGAGTCTTGAATGTCCTAATTCCTAGACTCCCATCATTGTTATATTTTCCGTGAAAGGAAGCTCCATTAATATTTTTTCTTCAGAATTTCATTTCAAAAAGAATTCAATTGCCCTCACTGATTTAATTCTATCTCACTTCAGAATTCAGCCAAACATTTTATACAAACAATATTCTTATCAGAAAGCAAGAACAGTTGATTTTTAAGCAAATAAATTAACAGACAAATTGTTAATAATAAATTAAACCTGCATTTTTTAAAAATTAGATATAACTTCGCAAAAAATTATAAATATTTCGGACGCAAATCGTAATAGCTTAAACTGTATATCTTTTCGTGCTAAGCTGTAAATGCAACTTAAAAAGAGCATAATTTAAGACAATATCTTGATTGTACATCAATGGACATCTCTAATATTTAAAAACCACATTGTTTCGAAGAAAAGAAGTTTTTTGCCAATAAATCAGTCTTCTTTCTCATCTTCGTTTTTTTTCCGAAAGATACTTTTCCAATTAGATAATTTTATTCCGGGAAATTTTATCACTTTTATTTTTTCGTGTCTGGACAGGACAAAACTTGAAGACATCAGCTTTTTCGATTACGTCAGATTTTACCTATTACAACCAAATTTCTTACGGCATTCACTGGTTTCAAACCGGATATTTTGAAGCTCCGGACACTTGCGCGGATTTGTTCAATTTTATTTTTCTGAATACTTTTTAAATAAAGATACGAACGTAACAAATTGTGCCTCTTTAATTAAATTACAAATAAGATGCTGAACTGTTTCCCAAGAAAACATCTTTTGTTCTCCTTTAAACATTTTAAATGTAAACAAAGCAGATTTTGCTAATCAAGTCCTCTCATTTTAACTCCAGGTGTATTCTAATTTGTTTGTCCTTCGATTAGTTCATAAACTTGCTGTGACTAACCTTGAGCTTCTCGTTTATGATTGGATTTATGACCTTGAAGAAACACTTTTGTCTCACGAGACGGTTTTATTGCTTAGATTGCAAAAGGGATAGTTAAGAAATCCATTTGCAAAGAGCTTGGATGCATTATTTTTATAGAATTGACTCTTTTACTTGCTTCTAAACTTAAAGCCACTTGTGTTAATCCTGTGCACATCTTTTGTTAAGTGTCAACAGCTGCCTTTTTGTATGACTTCTTCCCCTCCCCCCTTCTTCTTATGCTTTGTCATGCGCCGTCGCACATGTGCGAAAAAAATCCTACTGATTTGACTCTCGCTAAGGTCGAGAGGTGTCAGAGCCATCTCTTGTACAAAACTAGAGTTAAAAATTTTGCCTTCCTGAAAATAAATACTTGCTGGCATGCTTCATCATTTTTTTAGAATTCTGTTGTTTTCGTTTTTTTCTTTCTTTCTTTCTTTTGCTTAGAATCTCCGATGTTAATCATCGACAGCTTTCACATTTATTCACTCATTTATGAATTGAATTCTTTTGATCATTATTGCAGTGATATTAACATTTTATCTGGACAAGCGCAGATTCTTATCATATTAAATTCTTTCGAAGTGCTGGAATTTTAACAATTCAAACACTGTTTAGATTTGGATAAAGTCACGTTAGATTTTTACTTTTATATAGTACAAATTGATATACCTGGCATTACAGGGGATGGAAATATTTTATTATCTTTTATAAATAAAAAAACTACTTAATTAATTACCACGAAACACGAAACCATCGTAAAAACCTTCCTTCTGCTTCAATATTTGTGAGCAAAATTTGAAGAATTTAAATATAACAAATATTTAACATAACCAAGTTTACAGTTATCATTAATCAAATTAGCTGTTGATGCATACGTGTTTTAAACTTGGGAATGCCAACGTGCACAAAAATAAATGCCTTTTTTAAATATATATTTATAATAATTTAATGCAAAATATCATCTGCAACTTTATTTTTAATTAAAATCAGGATATCAACTGCACCAAAAATCATTTAAGAAACATCGAAAACTAATAATTACCATAAGTTATTTTTAATTCTTAAAGAATTATACAAAAATTAAGGATTGAGAATAACAATTCGTAGGTAAATAAATAAAATGATTTAAGACATCTATAACATTTTTATTCAATAGGAAAGCAACACAAAATATAAAATAGGTTATTTAATAAAAAATTAACTATTTAATTAGTTGTCACGAATACTTCCTTATGCTTTATAGTTTTTTTAGCAAAATGTATTGAGAATTTTTCGAGTAGTATGAATTCCTGTAGTATACAAACTATTTATGAGTTTCATATTTACTTATTGTCATCAAAATCTGAAAAAAATATGTTGAGTAGTTTGGATTTCTATAGCGTACAAATTATTTAAGAGTTTAACTTTTATTTATTTAGGTTATTAATCTTTTAAATCTAATTTAAAGTTATTTCACATTGTTCTTTATTCTATGACTGGTGTTGTAAGAAATGCAACATTGAATAGAAACTTTGAGAACTCGATAGGAATAAAATAAGATAATAATCCATCTCTTTACTTTAATTTAGAAGACCATGAATGCATTTTATATAATTTTTGAAAGACGCTGAATCTTCTCACATTTAATTGAAAAACATTTTTTTGAAAGAATTTTAATCCTTCTTGAAAAGGAAATATAAATCAGGCTTAAAGTTATTTCAATTAATAACAAAGAGAATTGTCAAAGGCTGCCCCTTCGCTTAGTTCCAGTTTTGATGAACTATATGTATTAAACCGAAAGCTTTATTTTCTTTAGAAAAAATGTAGGCCGTTATATCCTTTAAATAGGTCACTAAATAAGATTATAATAAATGCGGAAATATATAACAATTCAGAGCGGAAAAAATCAATTTTATAAACAACAATTTCTCTGCCCATATATAGAAAGACGTTGAGAGAAATTATTAAGGCTTGCCCCCAAATACTTAGATAAATCATTCAGATGGTTTAAAAATCATTTTAGACTGCATAATATATATGCCATTAAGGAAGCTGAAATATTAATTAAATTCTGAATTTCTCACGTTTCATATTCATACGTCTTTCCCAAGAGAATGTTATTTCACCGATTTTTCTTTTGAAAATATTAAATATAGGCTGGTTAATTACCTTTAATTTGTTTAATATTTAATTATGCTTTTGAATATCCTTAATTATGCATATTTAATTTTGCAATTTAGAATGCATAGAATTATTTGTATGGAAAACTCGTAGATGAAAGAAAGGAATTGCAAAGTCTTTGCTCATTTTGGAAAGAATCAGTTATAAATTCATGCTGTAAAATTTTTCAAAATTCATGCGATAATTATAAAGGAACACAACATATAAATCATTGGCTCAAAACATTAGCTGAAAGTATTTTTGACCTTGAAACAGCCTAATTGTCTCTTTTCTAGCTACAGTGTCATTTGTTTAATTTATATATGTAATTCACAATTAATTTTATTGCATTTTCACTCAATAATTTGGTATAATTTCTTTTGATATTTCTAACACTGAAAATAACAGTCTTTTGTACTGATTCTTTATTTCATGCTCCCAAATACAATTTTGCGTTATGCGGATGTAGTGTCACTTCCACACAATCAAATTGATGAAAAGGCTTTTTCAGGTTTAAAGAAAATTTTTGATACGTAATAAAGTCCGATATTATAGTCAGTGATAAGTCTACTGTGCAGAAAAACCTACGGGGATAAATAATCCTGATGAGTTAAATAGCCCCAAATGTAATATTAATGCATTTAAAAGTAATAATTGATATATTTGTACATAATTCGTTTAAATATCAGTTTTCGATATTCTTGTCATGAAACTCTATTTATAAAAAATTCTTATTTCCATCTAAATCTTTCATATAAAATGTGGAAACACGTATTACGTCATCCACTTCTGATTCGGTCACTCTTAGATTTCGATGCGTTGTGAGCTGGAGTTCCCAGTGAGGAATTATTTTTCCTTCACGCGCGTTCTAATTACCGTTCCACTATTTCTTCACCAAAAAGTACGAAAGAAGTAAAGATGGTAATTTTATATTTTGTCATAAATGAAAAAAATTCAGTCACTTTAACAGTATTATTATAAGATATAATAAATCTAGCTGAAAAACTTATTGAAGTAAACAATAAGTCTGAGAAACATCAATTTCTATTTATTTTATAGTATGGATAGGGGTGGTGGGACTTTTATATCAGAAGAATAAAACTGTTATCATTTGCAAGTATACACAATGTGTAAGGTGACAAGGAAATTATAACAGAAGCTGGGAACTTTACAAAGTATTTTGTTGTTATTAATAATAATGCCTGCGTCAGTAGTACCGACTGTAGCCTGTATTAGTAATAATACCTATACCCTTAATCGAAGCCAGCAATGTACACGTTTGTTAAATTGTGAAGCTCTTGTTAAATAACTTCTATTACAACTATCAATACTGAAAATGGATGCATCAGATTCTCAGTTAAGAATATTTCCGAATAACTAAGAAGTATTTAACAGAAAAATATTTATGCATATTTGTCTCTGTGTTTCTTATAATTTATGAAAAACAGACTTGGAAATATCTCATTTGTATTTTTGATGGCCATTACGGATTATTACTTTGATTGTTCTCGTCTATTTTGAAAAACTGTACCCCATTTACACATGTGAATGCTGTTAAATATATATTTATCGTAAAATTATAGATTCCTCGGAATACAGATTTTTGAGTGCCTGCCTGTTTATGTTTAATTCTCAACAAATTGCTATATTTTCAAATCTTAATTTTGTATTTTCCCAGTTTTTTTGATCGAGCTTGGAGCAAATTAATAGGGTCTATGATTGCGAAAATCAATAAATCAATCCGAAAGGCAGGCTATGAATATGCGCAAGTATCTTCTGATCAGAGGTTTTTTAGGCAAAAAAAAATCTTAAGTATTCAAGGTATTGCTAAAGGAAACTATCATAACAAAAGGTCCCGCACATCGTATCAAATATCATAAATGAAGTCAATTTGTTCTCACATAATTATGTTAAATGCTTGAAGCTAATTCATATTTGGAATCCATTTCTCAGCTTCTGGCAATGTTCTGTGACATTTTTAGAGGCAAGAAAATATCCTGAATATTCAACATGTGGTTAATGAAAGCTTTCTTTACAAAAAATATCATATCACACTTCTTTTAAAGCATCGTATCAAGTAAATGAAGTCAATTCACGTTTACATGATATATATCAAATGCACCAGGCTAGGAATTTTGGAATCTATTGCTCATTTTGTAGCAATAAAAAAGACGCCACGTCACAAAAAGGGGGTAAATTGATTTGCAGCTACATATTAAAAGAGAAAGCAATAACGTTTTACTTGTGTCTGAGACTCTACATGAATTAGCTCCATTACCAGTAAAAAGTTTACAGATGCCTCATACTAATCAATTATTAAATTTTCAAAAATAACAAAAATAGTTACAGCATAATTTCAACCCCTTAACAGTGTTCCCGGTTCCGTACCCGATGATCAGTTCGTACATTATTTTTCGTAATTATGGCATTTTTACACTTATAATCTAAAATTAAGTCATTCATAGAACGTTATCATTCGATACAAAAATGACCGGCAATCCATTAACGTTTCTAATGTCCTATGGGTTCTTAGTTGAATCAATACGATAACACACATTCCCAAAACGGAACAGGGTTTATCTAATTAGACGGTACAGAAAACTACACTGTTAAGGGATTAAAAACCTACCAAGTATTTTAAAGTCCTTATATGATGTGATATAAAATAATATTAACTTATTAGTTAATAAATGTTAATTCATTTCTTTACAGGTGGTAGTCGTGCTGCTATTAGGACTGATACCAGCCTTTGGATATGCTTATGAGATGGTCATTAAGCATGATCCGTGGTGGGCATACGAGTTAGGTGGGAACAGCATAGAGAGCAGTTACCAGTTTTTCCATCCTTACTACAAAGAAAAGCCTAAAAATAACGATTTCGGATGGAAATCGACGACTTCCACGATCCAACACAAAATGCCCAAGATGGATTTGCGAAAAATGCCGAAAGTGGATTTCAGCAAAATACCGATGCCAAAGATGCCAGCCATCCCTTCATGGCCGAACCAGCCTCGCAAAATGTCGGAAGAAAGACGGCGAGCCATGAATGCTCGTGAATGGCCCGACTGGATACCGCCTATCAGAATGATAAAATTGCCTTTGGATGATCCACCTGCATTCTGAGTGGTGTTCCAAGAATAAAGTTTCTTGCACTAAATATTTCATACATACACTGCTTTACAATTACTGAGGACAGAACACAAATTGCAATGTAGCATAACATTAAGAGGGATTGGAGGCCCAACAAGATAAAATATTGTTGCCAACATCTGAAAGGAAAAAAATTATCCATTTGATGCTGTGTGCGAGGAAATGGGAAAATGTACATTAACAAGGACAGATACCTTTAAAAAAGTGCTTAACCGTGAAACAAAGCTATGGGCGATGCCTTACCCCCCTGGCAACATATGTTCTTTCGCCTTTTTTTTATCTTTCCAAGAATAAGGCCACGTGTAAAACCATCTAAGTGATATCTGGAAGATATATCGAAAATTTCAAGTTCGTCAGTTAAATCTTTCCCATAAAATTTTAACTTGGAACACAACTCTAAACACTCGTCAAATCCTTTAAATCTTTTATCAGAGCGAACAGGCGTGGAAAAGAAAATTTGCATACGCACACCTCTTCTTACTGTATCCCGTACTTATTTTAATTTCCCACATTTTGCTTCCTTTCATTTTGTGTTTGTTGTGGCTGATTGTGTCATCCGTCCTTAGCAATTGTCCAGCAGTGTATATTTATATATGTATAACCAACGTACACAGTTTGTTTGACGAGATACGCATTACAATTACTTCGAGGCTCAGTTTCAACTGATGAAACACTTCTTAAAAATGTGGAATCTACTTGTTTTCCTAGCACTCAATAACTTTTTATACGGTGAATTTAAAGTTCTGTATTTCCGAATGACGTTTGTTCTTCTTTAAGGTGTTTTCTTGTAATTTATATGGGTGAAATTAATAAAATAATTCTTGGAGAACCTCTTGGGAAATTTCCAAGAATGAAAAGTGATAAGATATATTTCTAAAGTATCAAGAATTACAAGAATACTGATAATCAACTGATGGCTTTTAGTTTTCTAAGTTTGGATTAAAGGATTTTCAAAAATCTCAAATTTGCTTAGTGTTTAATTATGTATTGACATTAGTTCACAATAATTTGAATAGAAAACTTGCCAAACGTAAGTTTTTTTCATTTTCTTTTATAGCATTCAAAACGAAAGAAAACAGCTGAACTGAAAGGATCCAATTTAATTTCTATTACAATAAGTAATAACGATAATACTTAAGAGTGAATGGTATAACAGTATTTTATAATAAAAGCAACATGGTTACAGCATAATTTTAAGGACCTAACTCAAGGATTTTATTCAAGGACCTACAAGGTTTTCAAATCCTTTGAATCGATTCAAATAAAACTTTAACATTAAGCAACTAAAAATATTCCTGACTGGTTGGAAAGTTAAGCAATGTAATTTACAGTATTTAATAATGTTTTTTTAAATATTATTCTTCACTGGCCAACCATAAAATCGTTGTTACTTAACATGCATATATTTGACCAAAATATATTAAGTATAGAACTAAAGAAAAGAATGGGAGAAAAAGTCGTTTGCGAATAAATAATTCTTTTATTGAAAGTTCTTTGAATGAAAAATTGACTGTACATCAAATAAATTTACAAGATCAAGTGTCACCCCTGGTGTAGTTTTGACACATAGGCTTTTTCACTCCTGAAAAATAAAAAAATAACGTTACATATACATTATTGTATTAAAACTATTCATGATAAGTTATCATTTTTCATCATGGTAGTTTACTGAAAGTACTAGTTATTTAGAATTCATTTTATGAATGAATGAATTGATTTTATGCATCAATTTATAAATTAATTTTGTTTGCCATGAAAAAGTTTTCAATTTTATTTTCTTACATGAAAGTGAAGAAAAAAACCTTAATTTTAATTTCGTAGTTCTTCCTCGTGGATTTTTATCGACAAAAAAATCAATTAATTTAATTTTTTTTCATAATTCAAATATTATACAATTTTCTTTTAAATTATGCATCAATCATTCAGAAAAAGCCGATGGACATGAACGGTTGACTAAGTCAACTTAGAAAATGTTACAGTAAATGTTTATACTAATTTTCTAACAGTTACTTCGCTCTCCAACACTTACAAAATGACTGAATATATGGAAATATATAGAATGCTGGAGAAATATTACTTCTTACTAAATTCATTCTATTTCCTTACCTATAAATGAGTATTTAATGGTGTCCCAATCCATATCCATGGGCCAAACCATATCCATGACCTAAAGCTAATCCATGTCCTCCAAGACCGTATCCATGTCCTCCTAGAGCATATCCATGTCCTCCAAGAGCATATCCATGACCTCCAAGACCGTATCCATGACCTCCAAGACCGTATCCATGTCCTCCAAGACCGTAACCAAGTCCATGACCACCGACTCCATGGCCAGCATATCCCAAACCATGTCCAAGTCCTTGACCACCGA
>BGPR01025511.1:0-22284 GCA_013235015.1 Araneus ventricosus
CCATACACGTAGCGCAACTTATATAAAAATTCCAATTCAATACCTTTAAGATTCAGAAATGTATCGGCATTTTGCCCAGAGATGTTTTATTTTAAATGCCATCTGCTGCCTCCAGATGGCTTTTGCGCATGCTCACCCATGTTCCTATGTGATTCCGAATGCTTACCACATGTCTGACCTATCCTTAAAGTTTGGCCACGTTTTTTTCAATCACCCTGCATATTATGCAAAGCTTGTTTCTACAAAAGAACATCAGCAAGCAACTGCACTTGATTTAGAAACTACCATAAAAATAACAAAATGTTTTAGAGAAATCAGGCAGAAAAATCTAGGATTTGTTTTATGAAGCACAGAGCTAATACGCTACCTTTCGTCAAATTATTGAGAAAAAATATAATATTATCCATAAATTTTAAAGGATCTGTATGGTTTGTTGTACACTATTAACTTCGGAAAGTTTTACTATTACTACTAAAAGATTTGGAATTCCTTAAAACTGACGAATTATAGTTAACTTGTACCGGAAGAACAAAGAAGAGAACAACAAAAAACTATAATTCAGACCTTTCTAGGCTAACTCATAAACAGCTGAGAAGACAGAACACATTTCTATAAAATGATTTACAACTTTTAAAAAAAAATCCTTTTTCTGAATAAATAAACAACAGCTAATACGTTTGATGGTGAAAATATAGTTAGAATCCATTTCATGCCAAATGCAACTGAGCATGTCATATAATATCTTACACGTTGTCAGCCGATATTTTACATCTCCTTGTGCCTTAAAAACTATTTTGGAAAATCGTCAGTTTTTTATCTGTTTGTATGTGTATATGTTACCGTTAAAGTATATAATGCAGTTATTTCATAGAATACCTAGTTATTCCATGAAATAACTGATCGTGTCCGTTAAAGTGTGTAATTTGTTATTAATTTGACACTTTAACTAGTTATTCTATGAAATAACTAGGTATTCTATAAATTAACTAATGAGAGACAGTTAAAGTTTAAAAAAAACAATTTATCTAAAATGAAATTAAACTAATGATAGACAATTAAAATGAAAAAAAAGCAATTTATCTAATTTATGCAGCGTATAAATGGTATTTATGGAAACGCACAATAAAACCATTTGTTAGAACAAGGATTACTAAAATGACACTTGGAATTACAAAGAACATTATTTCTAAAACAAAAACATTTTTTGTTGACACACTGGGTTTTACACGAACATTTTTTAAATCCCTGACCAGTACCTAAACTTTGAGCTGTAGCAACCGACCGGAGCGATATTTCTACATCCGGTACTTCTTCGATTTTAATTCGTGCAAGATATATGATATAGATTATTTTACACTTTAACGGGCTGCAGATCGTTATTCTATGAAATAGCTAGTTAAACCATGAAATACAAGAGAGTTTTACACTTTAACGGACACGATCAGTTATTTCATGGAATAACTAGGTATTCTATGAAATAACGGATTTCTTACTTTAACGGTAACATATATATGAAACAATAACGCAAAAACAGAACAAACTTGATAGATAAAATTTCGTCATTACACAAAAATTAGAGTTCTGTATAAAATTTTGTAAAAAATCCGTTCAAATTCTTTGCATAACTCAGAGGTGCAATAATTTTTAAACACCCATTTTAAATGACTTTCATGTGTAAAAGTATGGGAGAAAGCCGAAGTAGAACACTGCCGATTTTTTCAATGTCGAATTTAATGGCATTTCACAATTATAGTATTATATCAAACAAAGAAATGATATTGTAACTGCATTCCAAGCATTTATGTATTTCTCATTAATTTTAAATATGTTCGCCAAGTATTCTATCCACTTCTCTATTTTTATCGGTACCGAAATTTAACAGCCTAAAACATTTCTTCTTACAACTTATAAAGTTATTGCTACCAAATGCTTTATGTAGATGAGTGCGTGACAAATGATAAAGACAATTTAATTAATTTTTCTACTCAAACTGTTGAGATTAGCTTATTTACCTTTCTGTTTTCAACTGTTATGTACTGCAACATCATCGCACTAGAGTCATATATATTTCTGGTTTATCCAACTTTATCTCCGCTAGGAGCCCAGAGCGCGGTAGGAGCTATGCACGGAAAAATTACATTAGACAATATTGGAGCGAAAGAAAAGTACTGGGTGCGTCATAAATCCGTGCAAATTCATAATAAAAGAAGTAATACTCGGAAAAAAATTTGGTTTGCGCGAATATGATCAGACCCAGATAGCACGTAAGTTTGCAGCAAGTTTGATTTTGACTTGATATTACCTTGTCATCGCAAATTTGACGCGTCAAGCTTGAAGCTAACTTGTAGCAAGTTCGCCGTGACAACTAGCGCCACCTCCTTGCAATGCAAATTTGCAAAACAAGCTTGATGCAAAGATAGCACAAAGAGATAATTATCTTTGTCTCTGTTTAAAAAAAAACATCCGATTTTTAATAGCATCTCCTAGACCGTCCTTCTTTTTATTAATTCAATAAATCAATGATAATTTGTAAAAGAACTAACATTTTTATAAAAAAAATTTTGAAACATTTTCCATCTTTTTACTAAATATAACACTCGCACTTTAAAGAAAACTATATCGCCTTTTTCTTAATGTTGAAATTTTAACGTTTATAAACAAAATTAAACCGAAAAAATAGTCAATGTTTGTTGAAAAATAATAACTTATACATGTTGTGCCATTTTAAAGTAATTACTTTTGAACTCTAATTTCATAATTTATTCTACTAGCAAAACGTAGTTATTAGCGAAAATCGATCTCTCTTTGACTTCAAATCATATTCTCAACTCAAAAAATTAATGAAATCAAGAAAATAGTTTAAAATAAATCGGATACGAATCGAATCGAACGATGTATTAGCGAAATCTATCTTCTCCTCTCAGAGTTTAACTAGCCGAATGGTTAGCGCTTCTGTTTCGAAAACCGGTAAATCGCGAGTTCTATCCTGGGTTGTGTTCGTACTCTGTTTTTGCTATAGTTTGCAATGCAAGCTTGCTGCAAGTTCGTCTCATGGTGACTTCGAAGCTTGCGTTAACTTGCTGCAAACTTGTTTCACACTTGCTAATCATTAAAAGGCTAAAACATTATCATGCTTCAATGTTTCGGAAAAGATGTTCGAATTTCCTTTACAAATATTTTATACATGAAGAAAATAATTGCTGTAAATAATTTGTATTTAACTGAATAACGTATTAAATGGCAGTTAATATGAAGAAGCATCATTCGTGATTGCTAAAATGTTTACAGGCGTCATTGTTTTTTATTGATTAAAAATAATTATTTTGAAAGGAAAGTTGATTCTATCAATCAGAAAATAAAATCAAATTCCCTAAAAAACATTTTAATTATCGAATGCTTCTCTTTTATTTCTAAAAAGGTGTTAAGAAAATCTTTAGATAAATTATTTCGATCAATATATATTTACTATAAACACTTTAGAAAATGAGATTTTTATAAAGAATAAAGCTTTGTATGTCTTTGTCAATGTAATTCATTGCTTCCTTTGTAATAATAATAAAAAAACTTTGGTATGTCTTAACTTCATAATTTATGTTTATTTTGTAAAAGATGTCAAGAAAAAAGATGATATGGCATTAAGAAAATCTTTGCATTGATTATCGAATATCGATAGTTTTCCAAAGAAATTTCGATGATGAATAAAGCTTTATATGTTTTTGAAATGGCTGTCAAAACAGTTTATTGCTTCCTTTGAAGTAAAGACAACTTTTGTATGATTTATCTTCATCATTTATGCTTACTTTGTGAAAACTAGAATTTTGTTCCATTTGTTATCAAAAATAAACACTGAGATGCAAATGTGGTTTGTAATTTTTTAGAACACGCAACCAATACATTTTCCGCGATATAACAATTAAATTTCTGAACAATTTATTCTCCGTAAATATCTTCAGTATTTTTTTTAAACTCGGCACTGAAAATACATTAGAAATTTCTCCAAGGGAGTGTTAAATGGCCTTTCAGATTTAGGCGTGTTTTTATGTGTGTTTTAATATAAACTCTCTCTGCTCTTTTTCCGTTAATTTGACTGACCATAAAATAAATTTATACATTCTATGTTCTTCCATCATTTGATGCCTATCCTTTATTTTCTTGACAGAGATAACAGATTATGTTATCATTTAATTTAGTTGTTATATTAACGTCCAGTTTTGAAGCAACACAATGGTTATATCTTCTCTACTAATCTTTGACGTCTGATATGCTGATATTGTTTCAGAGTACAAAATTTAAGAATTTTGAGAAGTATTTTACAAGTTTTACACCCTTTTCTGATAATATCTTTTATTATTAATGAAAGAGGTTTTTTCCGTCTTCTTCTTTTGAGAGCTTTCTTTCACTTATATTTGTTATAAACATAGTAAATTGGATTATGCGAATGATAGCTATTTAAGAATACTCTAGAAGAATAAATATAAGATGATGTAACAGCATTGCATGTAACCGATAAAAGCGATAATTGATCTTCATTTGAACAATAACTCAGCAATAAATTATATTTTCTGTGTTGCATTTATTGTTTTCAATGAAAAAGTGAGAAAATTCCTTTCATTTGATTCTAGAAAAATATATATGAATGCATTTTATTATTCTCAAGGGCAGTGAAAATATATAAGTTGCTTTAAGAAATAATCAAAAATGCTTTCAGGACGTTCGAAATGTAATATTCCAGGGAATTTATACTTCATTTTCTGTTTCACCGGACTCATTCTGAAATCCAGGAAATACAACTGGTACAGAGTTACATCTGGAATTTTTATCATCATTCTAATGTATGTCAATGTAGATAATTGGATTTTCACCTTCTTGTATCATTATCATACCAAAAGGGCTTTTGTAGCCTATATTATTCCCTACTGGTTGACAGCATGGATGTGGTACGCAGCTTATTTGAAAAGGAAGAAACTCACAATGCTTTTGAAAATGTTCCAGAGATTTAAGTCTGATGAGAAGATTGTAAGTATATTACCGTTTATCTTCGGTTGCCTGACAATGGTGAATTCTTTATTAATTACTACTAAAACACATGAGTTTAATCCTACATTTTACACTTATGGATACGATACTGGCTTTTCATGGGTGCAGACTGTTATTGCTTTCATAAAGGTTTGCCTTTTCGGTTCCGTCTTTCCAACATACGCCAATATGGTAACATTATTATACTGCATTTTGTGTTTCAGATGTTCTAAAATGTTAAATAAGTTAAGTCAAGAGGTTACAGAATGCCCATTGGAACTATTCACTCCATCAAAAAGATTTGAGGTAATCAAAGAAAAATCAAAAATTGACGAAATCTTGAGTCTTATTCAAGATATTTTTTCTCTACCAACTTTCGCCATAGTCGTTGCCAATCTATTCATGTGTTTTAGCATTCTCAGTATATATCTCGATTCGAGGATAGAGGAAGATGAAATGGGCATTAAAGTATTTCTGCTTAATGCTTCCAATTCTTTTGGATGTCTGGTGTTTATTCTTTGGATGGCAGGCAAGGTAAATATCGAAGACCAGATATTTAAAGAAGCGTTTCACACAAAAGTGAAGCAGAGAATGATTGTTGTCAAAACGCATGAAAAATTTCAATCGGAAAAATTGCTGCTCGCAAAACCGGATTTTGTGTTCACTGGATGGAATGTCTTTTCGTACAGGAGAAATTCCATTTTTGTTCTTGTTGGTACATTGCTTACTTACACTGTCCTCTTTGATAGTAAATAGAACATAATGAAAATTGCTTCTAACCAAGTAGATTTTCTATTGCTTTCATTTTAACATGGTCTTTAGATGAGTCGACATAGTTTATTATCGTCAAGCATGAGGTGTGACATTATTTATCCTTATTGCTGTAGCATGACATTTCGAAGCTTATTTCTGGATCTAAGGATTAGTGGTTTGCAATCTTTCAGATTCAAGAACTATTTGTTTCATTCATTTGCTTTGGATTTTTACAAGGTCGGCCGAAGGGGTCTGAAACGGTGTCAACGCACAAGACCCCGAGTTTCTACAGGCTCCGCACATATGCCTCATTTTGCAAAATGAAAATTGATTACATTGATATCTTTAATGAAATCGCAATTTGTCTTCAAGTTGAGCCTTCTAGGAACACAATATTACAAATATTACAATATTAATTTAACCATGGAAAGGCTAATTTTTAAAAAATTACATTGATTTGAAGGACTTAGACCATCAGCCTCGAAAGTGTTAAAAATAATTAATTTTAATTGTATGCAAATTTTGTTACTCTTCTGAAAATTATATAGCAATACCGTCGCATCTCCAGAAAGATTTTTCTCAAGACTGAAAATAATAAGCATTTATCAAGAATGTTATAGTTCCTAGGCCATTTTGTCTATCGAATCCGAACTAACCAAAACACTAAATTATGATGATAATGTCGACGAATTAGCTATAAAACATATAAGAAAATGAAACAAAAATTCCATATTGTAACCTTATTCTAGAAAGTAGCATACCAAATTGTATTTTATATGCTTATGAAGCAATTATTTTTGTTATTTGATTTATTATCTATGTTTTCAGTGATTGAAATGCTAAAATGTTATCCTTATAAAAATAATTTAATTATTTATCATTTTTGTACATTTTTCAAGTCCTTACTATAACCAAATTGTGCAACAATAAATTGCAAGAAGCAATAAATTATTTTGTTGCATGAAATTTGTTTCAAGACTCCGCAAATCAACTTTGCGCCATGTCCCGCTTTTGTACGGGCCGGTCCTGGATGTTTATTATTTACCTTATGGATAGCAGACAGATTATCCTAGATGAGCAGAAATAAAAAAAAACATTTTATACGAAAATGACAATAACAGATATTAAAACAGAAGTAAGAAAAGTTGTAGGTGTGACACCAGAGTTTTCATGTTTACTGGATGAAACATTTTCTTTTTACCATCTTTATTTTGATGATTGCTTTGCTTGTGTATATAGCTCTTGTTTATAATATATAAGAATGAAGATGTCAAAATAATGAAAAAGAATTTAGCGTTGAAATTTAAATAAAATAGTGAATGCGACTTGTTTATGTGTTCATTTAAACATGCCTTTCAGAAAATCCATATAAGAATTTTATTATTTGAGCCTTCATACTGTCTTTGTGAAATACAGTAAAATATAGAGTTTTTTAAAATTTAAAATGCAAAATGTAATACTTAAAGTGAAATTACTCTAAAGTTAAGCTACTTTTAATGAAATTTTGTAATTATATTTTACTTTAAAGAACTTTCTTCTACGTGTGTTGTCTTTCCCATATACATACTTTTCGGTTTTCAGTAAAATATTTGACGAGTTCTTAAAAGATTTAAGCAGAACATCATCAGCCTGTTTATACACTTTCATTTAATTTTACTTGTTTTATGTTTGTAATAATGGAATTTTGTGATCGGTTTTCCATTCACTTTCTAGTGTGCTAGAGCTTTCAAGTTTTGAATATTTCTGCATTCTCGACACTCTAGTCAAAAATTTTTGGGCACATAATTATCATTTCATCGATTAATTTCGTTAAATTTTGTTTGACTCCACCTGATAGTGAATTTCAGAAAAAAAATTATTTGAAGATAGCGTAATATTTATAATAAAGAATTATAAATTAAAGACTGAAAAGTAGAAAATAGTTAAAATAAAAAAAAATCTACTTATTAGTGCATTATTAAAAGTTTGTTTTTAACCGCTTAACTTAACAGCCCGAGAATACTCGTGCATCGAATTATCGCATTTTTGGTCTTAAAACTAAAATTTAATCATTAATTATCTTCATAATTTTACACAAAAATTACCTAGAATCCATAAACATCTCAAGTATTATATGCCTTCTGAGATGAATAAAAAAGAACCGCTTTCCAAAACAGAAGGGAGCATCTTGTTAGATAGCAAAGAAAATTATTAAGTTAAGTGGTTACACACTGTTTTCATTAAATTTATTGTGGAAGCTATATTATTTTGCAGGTAGTATCAACATCAAATGGAAAATCTTGTCTTACTGAGGGTTTTTATGGCAATTCAATGGACACGAGGGATTAATAATTGACTCTAGAAATGTTTCTAGCGTCAACGACAGATTTGTAACGAAGAATGTCTAAAATGGTTTTTGGTTGACCTACACAACAGTGATGCACACAAATATGATGGTCAAGATATCAGGAACAATATATAAGTTTATTTTAATGATTTCTTTGGACGAATTCTAACATTTCGAAAGTTATTGTATGGTCACAAATGAATACATTTACTCGACCTAGCGCGTATATTATGGACACAAACATGCAGTTAAGACCATATTTTATTTCAATTTTGATACAATTATAAAGATTTGTTTAATGTACAATATAATTCTTTTTTTATAGCACTGATAAGACCAAAAAATATTCGCGAGAAAGATTTTTTAAATTCTTATGCTTTAAGATAAAATATGTGTTTAGCAGATGAGTCACGGAGAAAGAAAGAAGGCATGCAAAACCTGGAATTGGCCGTTAAACACTGTATGGATAATGTATCGACTTCTTTTATTAAAGTACCGCCCTCAAAAATTCTTTGGCCTTTCATCTAATAAAATAACACGGAATTATTTTATTTTCTAGAAAATAAACAAATCTACAATAGAAGAACTAGTGTAGACCTCGTTCATCTTTAGGAAAAATGAACGAGGTCTACACTAGTTCTTTTCACATTTGCGCAAAAAATACAATGAATTAAATTTATATCCTGTTTCTTTCTTATAAAAATAATAACCAATCAAACTTCTCGCGTTCTCTTTATTTCTCACGACATGAAACTGACCTTTCTTTAGAATTTTTTATTTCTAACCTGCATGGGCGACAGAAGATAAAAAATATAATCTTCACCTACAGAATCCAGCAAAAACTAATTGATTGTGCATGTGTAGCATGAAATCTTTGTTTCGATTTTCAACAGCTGAATAAAGGAAATCTCACCTGCTTCCTCTCAGAGGGCATTTCACTCCAAACAACCGCCTACGAATCATAATCAACAAGTGCAGGGAAGACCCAAGCGTATGGTGTCGCAGACTATAATTTGTCTATTATCATGTAAATGACGATGGCTAACAAAACGCTTTGTCATGGAGGTATATGTCGCCGATGGAGAACAATGTCTCTCTTATCTGAGTAACCTCTGACATCGCGACAGAACTCATGTTTACACACCTTTCTTAAAGGAACTCAGATGCTGTGTTCCGGAATGCAAAAACGTTTTTCGCATCTTCATTCTTGTGAGGATTTTGTATTGAAGGGGTGTGAATATCTGGGATAGACGGTCAAGTGGTCATGCAGGACGCGGAATAGGAACGGAAACAGTTTGGCATTCGTTGTACAGCAGATACTGATCCTGATTCGAGTGCTGATTGTATTAAAGCTTCGGTAAGATCAAAAGACTTAGGTAGACTAAGAATGTTTTGATTTGTAGATCAAAGCATTGTCGTACATATCTGAATTAATGATTTAGAGCAGGGCTTCTTAAACTATTCGACCTCGAATAGTATGTTGTACAGGAAATTTGGGAAAGCGAAAACACATTATTTAGCATACTATTATTATCAAATTCTCTAGTAGTGCGAATATATTGTACAACAATGTATGCAATAATATTGAGTATCACTGCACGGTCTGGAACAATTTTGTACAGAGTTTTATGCCACTTGTACTATGCGATATCAGAAAGAAATATCGAACAAAAACATTCTTATTGAACCCATTCAAATTTGAACAAAGCAAATAATTTTCAGATGCAAAAAAATTTTATTTCCCCCCCCCCCGCAAAAAAAAACAGTCCTGAAAGGATTGACCCTTTGAGGACGGCCGCACGCTTAACGGTACAAGTAGCACACCCGTGTGAGAGTCGTCCACAAAGTGTAAAAAATACTATTTTAAACTTTAGCAAACTAATAAACTGAGCTGATTATTTTGTTTATTATTATTTTTTAAAAAATCCATTTAATGCTTTCTTATCTTACCCATATGTGCATTAGGGGGGCGTAAATATTTTTCATACGTGAATGGAGTTGCAATTTTTTTTTCTTCTAAGAAAGGATTCGTTAAACCAAAAACTTTAAGGCACCCTGTTCATAAAAAGTATGTTACCATATACGCTTTGAATGATGCGTATATTTATTATCATTTTTTTTATAAAATATGATTTCATTCATAATTTAATGTTCTGAACTTTATTAGTTGAAAACTAGTAGTAATTCGATTAATTAGCTGAAAATATGAATGTAATGTAAGGTGATAAAAGTATATCTTACGTTTTCAGTTGAAACCATCAATCTAGTTCCAATGAAACTATCAATGTTTTGTTCTTTTAAGTGAAACAAAGTTTATTTTATTTCAAAAAGTGGGCTAATTTGTTCTTAATTAGTTGTGCATTTTTTTATATGTCCTGTAGGAAATAAAATCGATATATAATTTTATTTGGCATTCCTTGGCATTAAGTATTTTGCTCAGTAAAAACAAATAATATAAATAATTAAAGAAAGCAAGAGAAAATAATAATAACAGTAAACGACACAATTCGTTGAATGTTGTTTGGATAATTTAAATTTCTGTAAATCAAACCGTGACATTTTTTGACATAGTTCTAAAATCTAAGAAAATAACATTTTTTACTAATTAAATGTTTTTAATCAATTACATAAAAGCTTTAGCAAATATAATCTTAATAACCCTAGAAATTTCATACTATTGATATTAAAACTAAAATCAAAATTTAAATAATAGATTGGAATGAGAAAACAATTATTTTTAAGATTACAAAAAAAAAAATCAATTGCAGAAAATTCTAAAAAGAATTCTTGCATTTATTTCAAATATTTTCAACTAGATTACTACAAAAAGTTTTTTCATAAACATTTAGTTTTATGCTTTCTGCATTGCATTTTTTAAATGAATTGTCCATTCATTCCAAATTCATTTAAATGTTCTCGAGATTATTTTCTCAACTCATAATTAGAAATTCTAGAAAATAATTTATTTTCAATGTTAAGGGGATGAGATTAGGTCAACAGCAGCAATTTTCGTTGAGACACACATTTGGAATGCTAATTTTATATGTGATTCTAGTTAAAATAGCGACATGATTCGAATCCTGCGGACAATCTGAGTTCATTCTACCTCTTTTCAATACTCCAGGCATGACTGCACTATTAAGATTCATTCATAGTTTAGAATTCAACACATTTTTAGCGCATTACAGCCAAATCTAGCTCTTGAACAGTTACATCGGCATTCTGGCACAGTTATATCGATTACCTACCCTGCATAATGTTGAAAGGTGCAGGGCATATGTGTTCCTTGTATTTTTTTTACCTTTTTTCTCCTTTTTTACAAATAAAATGGCAAAAATGAAATAAAAAGTTTAATTAAACACCTGGTCTTAGACTCGCATCTGCAAAAATGCATGGAAGCATTATGCATATCAACTTTGAAAGCATAACCATGAATAAGCTGATTAAAACAGTTTTTAGAAAACCCACATTCATTACTATGCTAAAAACGTAGACATTTTTTTCATTTTATTATTTTCTTAGTTATTAAAACTCTGAATACATATGGAATCAAAATTTAATTAAATTTGTGGTCTAAATGATAATAAAGCTCTTAAAAAATTAAAATATTGCATTGTCATCGAGAACACGCAGTAGTTAGAAATTTCAAAACTGTAGCACATCAGGAAGTGAGTAAAATTCGATTATCAAATTCCATCCTCACAAACATGAAACAAGTCAAGTTAAACAATGTGTAAAAATGCACGGCATAATGTTCCTTGAATTTTTTATTTTTTTTCTTCTTTCTTCAAATAAGATGGCAAATAAAAATAAAACATTTTATGTAAAAAGATTTTACTTACGAAGTATCAATAGATTGATAACTGTTTTTTCCTATTGTTTTTGCATGCAAATATCCAAAAAAAGAAAAAAATAACAGTCGGAAAATGAGAAAGGAAACTGTTTACACCTCTTCTTTCAACCTTATCTGCAATCTCTGACTGCAGAAAGGGAGAACGTTCTGCTCTGATTATTGCAAGAACAATTCTTTTGTCTGCCAGTACCATTGAAGATACAGCGTTCTCTAGTTCACGATAGCGAACTGGACCAACTCTCATGCGATTCAGTTTAGACAGATGGCAAGAGATTATTTCCTGACATTGATTTCACTTTCATTTCGATTTTTACTTTGCTACGACAATGCGTTTATTTTTGACATCTTTCGGAAATTCTCTAGCGCGAAGTCTATCTGATTTTTATATTTATGTTTCCTTTCAACTTGAAATGATTCGAGACAATATTATAAACAGTACTTGCGTAAAATATTAATTTTTCTGTAAATTATATACATTCAGTTGCTTATGCTTAAAAATACTTTATTTTTTGTGAATATCAGTCCCCCTCCCCTCAAGTAAAATTCTAAATAAAAGACGTGTCATTAGAATTTTGAAATTATTAAAATTTGGTGTGCAAATTATTGAAAACAAAGTGTGCGATATTAAAATATCTTTTATTTGGGTATGAAGCGTCTTTTCATTTGAAGAGTACAAAAACCTATCATATACAAGCAATTAAAAAAATCTTATTGTTATTGCACAGAACGCGCAAAATAAATAAATAAAATAATCTAAGGAATGGATAGATAATTTTTAAGCCTTTAATGCTTTTTGACGTAGACTTACATCTCTCCATAGTGGTCTAATGGTGTGTCGGGAAAGGAAAAAATTATGGCGCTTTTCGTGGTATATTTAAACGCTTATATCTCCGCAACCAAATAATATAGAGAGTTGATTTTAGTTTCACTTAACAGAGAAAGGTTGACATTGAAGATTGCAAAAAGAATTTTAGATTTGGAATTACGGTAGTCACAGTCACATTTGGTGAAAATCACTAAAAATTTTGATGACATCACAGAGACCAAGTGCATTTGGTAATTCATTCATCGATTTTACGTCACGCCCAATATTACTAAAAAATTGTTGAAATACATTGAATTTCGTGGTAAAGTTAAACGCTTATAGCTTCGCAACCAAATAACATAGAGAGTTGGTTTTAGTTTTATTTAACAGAGAAAGGTAGACATTAAAGATTGCAAAAATAGTTTTAGAATTTGTAATTATTGTTTAGTCACAGTCGAGTTGCAAAATTGGTGAAAATCACGAAGAATTTTGATGACGTCACAGGGACCGATGCGCGCATCAGTTGTGAGAGGAAGATTAACTGAATTTTAACAGATTAATACTTAATTCATTTCAGATTTATTAATTCATTCAGATTAATTCATTTAACATAGAAAGGTCATAGGCCAAAGTCAAATAGAGCTACTTTAGTCACAGAGAGTCACAGTTGAGTAATCGATTAATTAACTGTCCTTAATTAATTATTATTAACAATTATTGATTTAATTGAGCTGTCCTTTCCATCGATTTAATTGAGTGGTTTTAGTTTCACTTAACAGAGAAATGTCATGGAGCATAGGTCATAGGTGAAAGTCACATAGAGCTACTTTAGTCAGATAGAACAACTTGAATCACAGAGAGTCACAGTTGAGTAAGGTAAGTAAGTCTACGACCATCAATCCCAGCGGCCATTTTGCAGAGACAACCTCCCATCGAATTTTTCTTTGACTTAATTCACTGGCAAACAGCAACCTGTAGCCGTCCTCCTCTGCGTTTGCCACCTCATCTTCCATTATAAAAATGACTTTTTTCTGCATGCCTGACCTACCCTTAAAGTTTGCAAACAATCTTTTTTAAAAAAAATATCAGTATGAGCAATAAATTCTGTAAAACAGTTTTGTAAATTTTCTGACATATTACTCACATTTTAAGACAAACTAAATTGCTATGAACGTGGAAGAATTCTTCGCATTCACTGATTACTAAACGAGCATTGGATATTAATCCTTTTCTGAATATCAGAGTGTTTTATAACGTTTGGTATAGATGCGCACTCTAAGAAGGAAAAAAATCCCTATCGGCAAGCCAGAAGCAGAAGGTGGATTTCTTTTGACAGTCCATTTTCACCTCCAATTTCATAAGAGTTGGGGATATGAAGATGAAAGAGGGTAGAAGAGAATGCAGCGGATGAGAGCTTTCCAACAAGGTGTCACAAACTTAGGTAAATAAACAGTCAAAGTTAGGGTTGAAAGTTACTTTTTAGCCTCTAACTTCTAAACAATAACAGCTTTCGAAAAATTTTCACTGCAAAAGTTGTTCGTTATAAAGAGGGGATAAATTCACCTTGGTTTGGTTATTCTTCTATCAAGGGGAGTTATGGGGGAATGAAAATTTTACCCCCACTTCTTCCACCCGGTTTGAGCTGTGTGGCTTTCATCCTCTCTACAAAATATCATTCACCGATTTAAAATCAATTAAAATTAATAAACTTTTAAACGAGGTGCGGTTTTGGGTTGTAGGGGCCATGATCGTGGAGACTGTGCAGAAATGTTTGCGAAGTCTTGTCATGAGAATTATTGCAGTAGGTAGAATTTCTATAAGGACTCTACCTAAAAACTGAAACTGATAAACAAATAAATAATAATTAGTAATTAAACATTCTAATCAATATATTGTATAACAATTCCTCTCATTCCTTAATATTCATTTTCCCATGAAAGTATGCTTTTCGTAAGTATTATTTTTAGTTTCATTAAAACTTTTTCAACAGAAAAAGGCTTCCATGAATACGTTCGCATCATACAAAGCTTTGTTTTGCAAAGAACATATGAATATTTTTGACTGTGGGCTGCAAAAATTCCTGATCCAAATCCGACTGTGAATATCCGGAAATCGTTGGTGCACACTGCTTACTCCAGTGACAAACAATATGATATACGTGACCTATAAAGCACTGACATCTCTAATGCTTGGTTTAATAAGCTAATAAATGTTTCATCTATGAAAAACTGAGTTTTTAAGCTCATTTAAACTAAGGGTTTACTAATAAACTATTAAATATATTTTAACCAAAATCCAACAAGGTAATAGGGTTTTTTTTTTTCTCATTCTAATTTGACGTAAAGCGTTGTAAAACTTCTGTATTTAATGCTTTTTTTGTGACAACTTGTATATTATTTCTCATTAAAAGCCAAATTTTAATTTTTGTTATTTAACTTGCTCTAATTCTTAAGTTATTTAACTAAAACACAAACGTGATGATTTTTTGCCCTTTACTGTACCAGTGTTGTCAGCTATGTGGGTCATTTGACCTAAGGAAACCCTGAGAATTGTTCCACTCATCGGACACCAGCAACACCAGACAGACTGATTGTCTGGTATTAAACCAAATAAAAATATCGCGTGTAATCTCTTCGCCAATTAATGAAAGCGAAAACAAAAGCATAATAACTTTTCTGCCCAAAGAAATAGGGTTGTTCTTGTAGCATAGAATGGCGTGAAAAAGATCACGTTTTAGGTATCCCAATGCTTTGAATGCAATGGAAAGGTGAAGTTATTCGTGAACAACGAATTCTTTGATGTTCCATGACCGTTGTTGCGTTGGGAAATAAACTTATTTCTTGATGAATCTTGAGAATATGGCTGCCACGCGCTCTGATTCAAAATGCTAAATTAATTATCGATAATCTTAAAAGCCACTGTAATTCTCTTATGGTTATTATGAGCAGTAATTTAGTTTTGTAAAAATACAAAGGATTTTATATTTTTACAAAAGTTCGCTCAGGTTGAATATTAAGAATGGTCAATTACTGGCCAATTTTTATCTAATCTGGTCTTTCATTTTCGTTTTTGTTGTGATACGTGTGTATTTCGAAATTTTGATTTTTTTTCATTATTTTATCTCTTACCTTTATGGTTTCGAAAGATATTTAATTGTTTCCAATATAACCCTCAAAGGTTTTGAATTGCAATCTAATTGCAATAAAGCATACAGAAAATAATTATAATTTGAGTGAATCTTTAAGACGGCAATTGCTGCAAATTTTGGAAATATACAATGCTCAAAGGTCTGAATGATTTCTATCAAGTTTCAATAATTTTTTTTTACTATTTGTTATCGATGCTTGTAGTACTTTGTATTTTAGAAAACGAGTAAAGCACTATTTTGCTGTCTTACAATTTTTTTTAATGCAAGACGGTGTTTTACAATTTACATTGCTATTTTTAAATTTGCCAATTAATTTGATTTCTAAAAGTTTTTGACAATAGATAAGATGAAATAATAACTTTAATTTCATATTCATAAATGAAAAACAAGACAAGGAAAGTTATCTTCGAAAGCTGATAAGTTTTGCGATTTTGTTTTGTTTTGATTCTATCATTGAATCTTTTAATTTGTCAGGATATTCTTTCTTTGCTGAACAATAATCATATCCTTGGTTTCTATTCCATTCTTTTTGAAATTAAAAAAAAAATTAAATACTTACTTTTGTTTAACAAATTAAAATGGCCATAAGGGTGGGTCCACTTAACTATAACGAAATACTTTCTGTTAATAATGTATGACTAAAAAATTTCCAAAAAAATCATTTGGATTAAGTTGTTTAAAATTTTGATTCAAATAAATATACAATAATTAAGAGCTTAATAAAAGACGGACATATTTTAGTTATTTCTTCTTAATTTTTTTTTGAAATTTGAATCGAAAACTCTTTAATATTGGATTTAGGAATAAGTTTTTACATATTTCAAAAATGGATCCATTTGATTCCTCTTCCCCAGATAAAAAAATTAACCATGAGGCATTTTACTTTTTTTGTGGTATCCAGATATCCAGATGTTGTATCCATATTTCAAATGGTTTCAAACTATTTTGTAGTGAATGTTTAGTTGTATGTTAGTGAAGTGATGCCCGAGCATCCAGATTTCATCGGTTAATTGACCAATGAGAGGTGTATATTTGACGTCAAAATTTCCAGTCTAAAACATTTGAACCGTATTTGGGCTGTCCTTACAACTCTATACCATTTCCATAAACATTACAATTTTTTTAGGCGCGTATCTCGGCCGCTGTGGCCTAGTGGTAAGGTCCCAGACTCGGGTCTGGAGGGTTCCGTGTTCAAAACCCGATTGCCTCTGCCGTATAATATGCAGCCGATAATGAAATGTGGGCAAGACTCACGTTAAATATGACGTCGTGAGACAAAGGTGTTGATGTTTCGAGAGGGGGGCGTCCTCGTCATCTGATCTCGGTTGTAAATTGCAATGCCCGTCTAAAAATAGCCCCTGCGTTGCTTCAGAACGGGACGTTAGTACATTAACAAACTAGTTGCTTATCTCGTGTTTTCTCCTTTTCTTTGTATGAAAATTTCAAAAATGTAACAAATATAATTTTTTCACTCATTTTTAAGAAAATGCCATCATCTGACTGAATAAACTTTTTCAAATATTTTTCTTAAAAATTATTCTATGAAATCGTAGCTTTCTACCTGTATTCGGCTTTTGTCGATGTATTTACAAAGATATAGGACTACAAAGATATCTGTAGGAAAAGTAGCCCTCGGAAATATGTCCATTTCTACAACCCTTTGAGTCATCCTTCCACAACACTACCCCCTCATGAACACAAAAAATTCGAGTCCGAGGACCTGAAAAGCATGGCTGTAGGAGGAAAATGAACTGTTCTGAGTTTATACAATAGCCTGGAACCTTAACGGGTTGTGTATTAGGGAATACCTTTAAAGTTAGACGCTTTTTAAAAATTTTTAATAAAATAATTTACTTACTGAACACAAATATTAATAAGTTAATGCAATCGTACGCCAAGTATACACAAATTTATGTGGGTGAGGTCTTGGTTATATGAAGAGATTGTCTAAGATGAACAGAGGTCACATAATTGCATTCTTTTACAATTTGTTAGTTACATAATCTCAGCAAGCATTCCGAATGTGTCCCTTCGTATCAACTGCCACCCTAGGTATCTCACTGGAAAGGATGAGATTTTCCTTGCATCCTGAAATATGTATATGCTCCATATAACTTTCTAAAGTCCTGCAGGAAGTCATTTCCTCAGTGGATTTAGATAGAATAACGTCCTGTGTTTAAGTTAGACAAGGGTTATTATGGCATAGACTTCATACTTATGAACCTTGGTCGGATGACGTGGTCGACCCCTGAGTCGGTAGGCCGATCTCCAAATTTCCTACAGACCAGTGTGAGGATGTTTGACCCCTAGCAAATTTAACTTGTAACCCTTCAGTTAGGAGTAATGGTGATCTCCTTTCTTAATGCAATGAGAAGTCCCGGATTAGCCAGCGCAGTCCTACTTTTAGACTCGATGTACCGTAATGAAAAAGAAAACGTTCTGGATTTCCCGGATTTTGAATATAATATCCCGTGTTTTTAATTTTTGTGTGAATGCTTTATGCAACTTCAAAGCCTGAGGGAATATTATTCTCACATCTTTATCTTATTCTTCCACAAAATAGAGCCTTTTGCGTTTAGTTTAGTCATAAAGTGAAGAGAATCGATTGCGCATTACGGGCTTCTTCTTTTTGACTCAAATTCTCTTGGATTCAAAATTTGATGCAAATCTGCAATTTTAATGACAAGACTAACAAGTTTCATTTTTTAAAACTTGTCGTATTTTTGAACTATCACGTTCACAAATTCACGATAGACAAACAGAGAGACAATCTGCGTCTACCCTTTGAAGGATTTGGTCTATAATTTGATACAGGTCAACAATTCTGATCATAAAGGCATACGCTAGATTTCATAGATCTGCTCATTGCGTTTTTGAGATATCGTTTTAACATGATCACTGACGGACAAACTCTTTGAAAGTCTTCATCCAAAATTTAATATAAATCTACAATTTTGGTGAAAAGACCACAAGCAAATATTATTCGTCTAGCTCGTGGGTTTCTGAGTTGTCGTGTTCTCAGACAGATAGTATGTATCGAATTCAGGCAGGCCTAAAACGTGGATTTTCCTCAGAATCTCGTATGCGAATTTTTCACAGTTACAGTTGCTTTCACTTTCTATGCTTCATATACGAGAAAGTAAAAATATATTTTGATTTAATATTTAACCAGCGGGAGTGGTCTCCCCTAAACTTTCTCGTATACTTTCTAAGTGGAGATTCGTCAAAATCTCGAGTTCGAATTTTTTTGACAATTACAATACTTTCTCTTTGTATACTTCGTATACGAGAAAGTAAAACAAAACAAAAAAAAAACCTGAAATCAAATATCTGTTACCACGTTTCAAAAAAATATTACTTTGAAGCAGGCGCGATAAAATAGGCAATGCAATGAATACTAAAGCGAAAATTCTGCTTTGGAATTGAATTCCCAAGAAAACAATTTATACTACCACAACCGTAACAATTGCAAAAGCGCGTGAATAAAAGATTTGCTGAAATAATGAGATCGGTTTAATTTACAACAATAAAAAAATTGTTAACAATTGATGTTTGAAAACATTATTTATTGTTGTAAATAAAATTTACAACGATAACAGATTGCTACCAATACGCATGCGCACGAGAATTGGATTAAAAGAAATTGATTATGCAATTTGAAAGCCTCTTTTTGACGGATTTGGCCCAAACTTTTATACGGACCTACATTCATAACGATAAAACTGTGTACCAAATTTTATCCATTTAGCTATTCAAGTTTTTGAGTTATAGCGTTTACATGACCGCGAACAGACAGACAGACAGACTTCCCTTGGACGGATTTTGTCCAAAATTTGATAGAAACCTACAAATTATGTTCAAAGACCACATACCAAATTTCATCCCCGTAGCTCTAATAGTTTTCGAGTTATCGTGTTCACAGACAGACAGACATATAGACATAATTCCAAAATTGTGTTTTTCGGACTCAGGGAGGTCTAAAACGTGGAGATCCGTCGAAATCTCGAGTTCGAATTTTTTGACGATTACAATACTTTCTCTTTGTATACTTCGTATACGAGAAAATAAAAATTAGATTCTGGAGGAAATATTATTTCCTATTTGTACAATGGATAAAATTTATAGCCCTCATATTATTGAATAAATCCCAACTCTATATGACAATTCCTATGAATACAAAAGAAATTCCATTTTTGGACTTATGTTCTCACTAGTGTCAATAGTAAAGTATCTAGACATAACAGATTAGATCCTGTGCAATCCTGGTTTTCGGTCAGAACTTGATATATTTTCCCCTCATCTCACTAATATCTAGAGTGCTCCGGATTGAATTTCAGATAGTCTGGTCACTTGACCTTTGAAGCTTTTAATAAACGTGCCTCCAACTTTTGAAGAATTAAAAGGCTTAACAACCAGAAAAGATGATAAAAACAATATTACTGTAACTTTCCTCAACAAAAGTTTCTTCCCAAGCATTACAGGAAAATTTAACAGTAGTTATTTAAAATAAATTTTGTTTGACTTAAACTAAATCCAAAATACACAATGCACACTACCTTTGTCTTTTTGTACGCAACCAGTTTTCTTGTCAAACCTAACAAACAGGAACGTTGATAAATTACCCTGCTCTGCAAAAAAAATTTTTTTTCGAGCCCTGATACCATTCCTTCTGATTCTTATGTAAAATGACCTCCTAAATCCAAATATGACCCCATTTTGCTCCATCACCCCCCCTTTTTCCGGGGCCCCCCCCCCCCCCCCTATTTGTAGCACTGTTTGATAATTTTATGGCCATAAATTTGATTTGCAGGGAGAAAACGATTATTTTAACCGTTAAATGTCTTCTGAGGGGCTACAAAGGTGAAAAGTTCTAAAATATGAACATTTGTTGCAAGGAGGGGGGAGGTTTGGGAGGTATTTGTCCCCTTAAATTTTTAAAAAATCAATAAAAGACCTGTTTTTCTGGTTTGTTTTCGCAATTTTTCACTTATTTTCTACATATTCCAGCTTCCAACCCCCCCCTTCCTCACCCAAACAATAAAAGTATATAGCAACAATTTTGGCTAAAAGCGGGTGAGTGGAGAGGTCCCTAAGCCCTCACAAGAAAGTTTGGAAGATTCACTGTACAACGTTGCCGCTCTTTATTTTTATCACTGTTCTGTAATTTTATGGCTATGAATTTGATTTGGAGGGGGAGAGGGAAAGAATTATTTTAACACTTAAATTTAAAAATAAAAATATAATATATAATAAATAATAATAATAGATAATATAATATAAAATATAATAAATGTAATTTATAATATAGTACCTTCATCTGGTGCTTGCTTTCCTCTTGTACCATGAAGTAGAAGTTTTTCGTACCAATGACCACCAGTATTCTGCCAACATGCTCACATTTTTGAATGCAATCCATGCCCAAACCAAATCAAACCTGAATCGCAAAGAAAATCATGTTTTTCTTTGCGATTCAGGTGTTTCATAAACGTTGAATCTTTAAAAAGTTGTCTAATCTGGGGCCCACGAAAATTCCTTCCTTGATTTTAGCCTCACTAAGACGAGGAAATTTAGTTTTCAAAAAATTAAATCCATCACCTGGTTTTCACAAACTACACTCATGTCCATAAATTAAGGATAATGAAGTTCAGGCAAAGAAAGAGACAGAAGCAAAACAAATTTGTCTTATTTGTAAAGTCTATTTATTAAACAAGAGGTAAAGAGCAAAACAGATGCTATATGTTTGACATAATTAATAAAAATTGCGATTTTTACTCCCTGGAGCAAATTTCAAAAAAGAACCTATTTACAAAAAACAGTATAACATGGTTAGTATGATGGTTAATACGGAGTATGTCTCCCGGACGATGCAATACAGGCCTTACAACGCCTAGGCATGCTGGGTATCAAATTATCAATCTGATCTTGGGGAATATTACACCACTCATCAAGCAATGCCCTCCGAAGTTCCGGTAGGCAGGTGGGAGGGGGTTGACGGGCTGCAATTCGTCGGCCAAGCATATCCCACACATGCTCTATTGGATTCAAGTCCGGTGAGTATGCTGGCCAATCCATACGGGTGATATCCTCCGATTGAAGGCATTCGTCTACAATGTCTGAACGGTGAGGACGGGCGTTGTCTGGATGACACTAACAGAACTAAACAGAAATTCAGCACCCATGGCGCCCCGAAACAAATGTGCATGTTGTTCCAGAATGACATCCCGATAGATGTGGCCTCATCGTTACACTCTGAACATGCAGGTCAGTTCTGGAACCAAGAATAATTCCTCCCCAAACGATCTTTATCTTTAAATTTAATCTTTTATCTTTAAATTTAAGTGTTAAAATAATCCTTCCCCCCCCCCGCCCCACTCCACTAGAAC
>BGPR01025512.1:0-22284 GCA_013235015.1 Araneus ventricosus
TCGGTGGTCAAGGACTTGGACATGGTTTGGGATATGCTGGCCATGGAGTCGGTGGTCATGGACTTGGTTACGGTCTTGGAGGACATGGATACGGTCTTGGAGGTCATGGATACGGTCTTGGAGGTCATGGATATGCTCTTGGAGGACATGGATATGCTCTAGGAGGACATGGATACGGTCTTGGAGGACATGGATTAGCTTTAGGTCATGGATATGGTTTGGCCCATGGATATGGATTGGGACACCATTAAATACTCATTTATAGGTAAGGAAATAGAATGAATTTAGTAAGAAGTAATATTTCTCCAGCATTCTATATATTTCCATATATTCAGTCATTTTGTAAGTGTTGGAGAGCGAAGTAACTGTTAGAAAATTAGTATAAACATTTACTGTAACATTTTCTAAGTTGACTTAGTCAACCGTTCATGTCCATCGGCTTTTTCTGAATGATTGATGCATAATTTAAAAGAAAATTGTATAATATTTGAATTATGAAAAAAAATTAAATTAATTGATTTTTTTGTCGATAAAAATCCACGAGGAAGAACTACGAAATTAAAATTAAGGTTTTTTTCTTCACTTTCATGTAAGAAAATAAAATTGAAAACTTTTTCATGGCAAACAAAATTAATTTATAAATTGATGCATAAAATCAATTCATTCATTCATAAAATGAATTCTAAATAACTAGTACTTTCAGTAAACTACCATGATGAAAAATGATAACTTATCATGAATAGTTTTAATACAATAATGTATATGTAACGTTATTTTTTTATTTTTCAGGAGTGAAAAAGCCTATGTGTCAAAACTACACCAGGGGTGACACTTGATCTTGTAAATTTATTTGATGTACAGTCAATTTTTCATTCAAAGAACTTTCAATAAAAGAATTATTTATTCGCAAACGACTTTTTCTCCCATTCTTTTCTTTAGTTCTATACTTAATATATTTTGGTCAAATATATGCATGTTAAGTAACAACGATTTTATGGTTGGCCAGTGAAGAATAATATTTAAAAAAACATTATTAAATACTGTAAATTACATTGCTTAACTTTCCAACCAGTCAGGAATATTTTTAGTTGCTTAATGTTAAAGTTTTATTTGAATCGATTCAAAGGATTTGAAAACCTTGTAGGTCCTTGAATAAAATCCTTGAGTTAGGTCCTTAAAATTATGCTGTAACCATGTTGCTTTTATTATAAAATACTGTTATACCATTCACTCTTAAGTATTATCGTTATTACTTATTGTAATAGAAATTAAATTGGATCCTTTCAGTTCAGCTGTTTTCTTTCGTTTTGAATGCTATAAAAGAAAATGAAAAAAACTTACGTTTGGCAAGTTTTCTATTCAAATTATTGTGAACTAATGTCAATACATAATTAAACACTAAGCAAATTTGAGATTTTTGAAAATCCTTTAATCCAAACTTAGAAAACTAAAAGCCATCAGTTGATTATCAGTATTCTTGTAATTCTTGATACTTTAGAAATATATCTTATCACTTTTCATTCTTGGAAATTTCCCAAGAGGTTCTCCAAGAATTATTTTATTAATTTCACCCATATAAATTACAAGAAAACACCTTAAAGAAGAACAAACGTCATTCGGAAATACAGAACTTTAAATTCACCGTATAAAAAGTTATTGAGTGCTAGGAAAACAAGTAGATTCCACATTTTTAAGAAGTGTTTCATCAGTTGAAACTGAGCCTCGAAGTAATTGTAATGCGTATCTCGTCAAACAAACTGTGTACGTTGGTTATACATATATAAATATACACTGCTGGACAATTGCTAAGGACGGATGACACAATCAGCCACAACAAACACAAAATGAAAGGAAGCAAAATGTGGGAAATTAAAATAAGTACGGGATACAGTAAGAAGAGGTGTGCGTATGCAAATTTTCTTTTCCACGCCTGTTCGCTCTGATAAAAGATTTAAAGGATTTGACGAGTGTTTAGAGTTGTGTTCCAAGTTAAAATTTTATGGGAAAGATTTAACTGACGAACTTGAAATTTTCGATATATCTTCCAGATATCACTTAGATGGTTTTACACGTGGCCTTATTCTTGGAAAGATAAAAAAAAGGCGAAAGAACATATGTTGCCAGGGGGGTAAGGCATCGCCCATAGCTTTGTTTCACGGTTAAGCACTTTTTTAAAGGTATCTGTCCTTGTTAATGTACATTTTCCCATTTCCTCGCACACAGCATCAAATGGATAATTTTTTTCCTTTCAGATGTTGGCAACAATATTTTATCTTGTTGGGCCTCCAATCCCTCTTAATGTTATGCTACATTGCAATTTGTGTTCTGTCCTCAGTAATTGTAAAGCAGTGTATGTATGAAATATTTAGTGCAAGAAACTTTATTCTTGGAACACCACTCAGAATGCAGGTGGATCATCCAAAGGCAATTTTATCATTCTGATAGGCGGTATCCAGTCGGGCCATTCACGAGCATTCATGGCTCGCCGTCTTTCTTCCGACATTTTGCGAGGCTGGTTCGGCCATGAAGGGATGGCTGGCATCTTTGGCATCGGTATTTTGCTGAAATCCACTTTCGGCATTTTTCGCAAATCCATCTTGGGCATTTTGTGTTGGATCGTGGAAGTCGTCGATTTCCATCCGAAATCGTTATTTTTAGGCTTTTCTTTGTAGTAAGGATGGAAAAACTGGTAACTGCTCTCTATGCTGTTCCCACCTAACTCGTATGCCCACCACGGATCATGCTTAATGACCATCTCATAAGCATATCCAAAGGCTGGTATCAGTCCTAATAGCAGCACGACTACCACCTGTAAAGAAATGAATTAACATTTATTAACTAATAAGTTAATATTATTTTATATCACATCATATAAGGACTTTAAAATACTTGGTAGGTTTTTAATCCCTTAACAGTGTAGTTTTCTGTACCGTCTAATTAGATAAACCCTGTTCCGTTTTGGGAATGTGTGTTATCGTATTGATTCAACTAAGAACCCATAGGACATTAGAAACGTTAATGGATTGCCGGTCATTTTTGTATCGAATGATAACGTTCTATGAATGACTTAATTTTAGATTATAAGTGTAAAAATGCCATAATTACGAAAAATAATGTACGAACTGATCATCGGGTACGGAACCGGGAACACTGTTAAGGGGTTGAAATTATGCTGTAACTATTTTTGTTATTTTTGAAAATTTAATAATTGATTAGTATGAGGCATCTGTAAACTTTTTACTGGTAATGGAGCTAATTCATGTAGAGTCTCAGACACAAGTAAAACGTTATTGCTTTCTCTTTTAATATGTAGCTGCAAATCAATTTACCCCCTTTTTGTGACGTGGCGTCTTTTTTATTGCTACAAAATGAGCAATAGATTCCAAAATTCCTAGCCTGGTGCATTTGATATATATCATGTAAACGTGAATTGACTTCATTTACTTGATACGATGCTTTAAAAGAAGTGTGATATGATATTTTTTGTAAAGAAAGCTTTCATTAACCACATGTTGAATATTCAGGATATTTTCTTGCCTCTAAAAATGTCACAGAACATTGCCAGAAGCTGAGAAATGGATTCCAAATATGAATTAGCTTCAAGCATTTAACATAATTATGTGAGAACAAATTGACTTCATTTATGATATTTGATACGATGTGCGGGACCTTTTGTTATGATAGTTTCCTTTAGCAATACCTTGAATACTTAAGATTTTTTTTTGCCTAAAAAACCTCTGATCAGAAGATACTTGCGCATATTCATAGCCTGCCTTTCGGATTGATTTATTGATTTTCGCAATCATAGACCCTATTAATTTGCTCCAAGCTCGATCAAAAAAACTGGGAAAATACAAAATTAAGATTTGAAAATATAGCAATTTGTTGAGAATTAAACATAAACAGGCAGGCACTCAAAAATCTGTATTCCGAGGAATCTATAATTTTACGATAAATATATATTTAACAGCATTCACATGTGTAAATGGGGTACAGTTTTTCAAAATAGACGAGAACAATCAAAGTAATAATCCGTAATGGCCATCAAAAATACAAATGAGATATTTCCAAGTCTGTTTTTCATAAATTATAAGAAACACAGAGACAAATATGCATAAATATTTTTCTGTTAAATACTTCTTAGTTATTCGGAAATATTCTTAACTGAGAATCTGATGCATCCATTTTCAGTATTGATAGTTGTAATAGAAGTTATTTAACAAGAGCTTCACAATTTAACAAACGTGTACATTGCTGGCTTCGATTAAGGGTATAGGTATTATTACTAATACAGGCTACAGTCGGTACTACTGACGCAGGCATTATTATTAATAACAACAAAATACTTTGTAAAGTTCCCAGCTTCTGTTATAATTTCCTTGTCACCTTACACATTGTGTATACTTGCAAATGATAACAGTTTTATTCTTCTGATATAAAAGTCCCACCACCCCTATCCATACTATAAAATAAATAGAAATTGATGTTTCTCAGACTTATTGTTTACTTCAATAAGTTTTTCAGCTAGATTTATTATATCTTATAATAATACTGTTAAAGTGACTGAATTTTTTTCATTTATGACAAAATATAAAATTACCATCTTTACTTCTTTCGTACTTTTTGGTGAAGAAATAGTGGAACGGTAATTAGAACGCGCGTGAAGGAAAAATAATTCCTCACTGGGAACTCCAGCTCACAACGCATCGAAATCTAAGAGTGACCGAATCAGAAGTGGATGACGTAATACGTGTTTCCACATTTTATATGAAAGATTTAGATGGAAATAAGAATTTTTTATAAATAGAGTTTCATGACAAGAATATCGAAAACTGATATTTAAACGAATTATGTACAAATATATCAATTATTACTTTTAAATGCATTAATATTACATTTGGGGCTATTTAACTCATCAGGATTATTTATCCCCGTAGGTTTTTCTGCACAGTAGACTTATCACTGACTATAATATCGGACTTTATTACGTATCAAAAATTTTCTTTAAACCTGAAAAAGCCTTTTCATCAATTTGATTGTGTGGAAGTGACACTACATCCGCATAACGCAAAATTGTATTTGGGAGCATGAAATAAAGAATCAGTACAAAAGACTGTTATTTTCAGTGTTAGAAATATCAAAAGAAATTATACCAAATTATTGAGTGAAAATGCAATAAAATTAATTGTGAATTACATATATAAATTAAACAAATGACACTGTAGCTAGAAAAGAGACAATTAGGCTGTTTCAAGGTCAAAAATACTTTCAGCTAATGTTTTGAGCCAATGATTTATATGTTGTGTTCCTTTATAATTATCGCATGAATTTTGAAAAATTTTACAGCATGAATTTATAACTGATTCTTTCCAAAATGAGCAAAGACTTTGCAATTCCTTTCTTTCATCTACGAGTTTTCCATACAAATAATTCTATGCATTCTAAATTGCAAAATTAAATATGCATAATTAAGGATATTCAAAAGCATAATTAAATATTAAACAAATTAAAGGTAATTAACCAGCCTATATTTAATATTTTCAAAAGAAAAATCGGTGAAATAACATTCTCTTGGGAAAGACGTATGAATATGAAACGTGAGAAATTCAGAATTTAATTAATATTTCAGCTTCCTTAATGGCATATATATTATGCAGTCTAAAATGATTTTTAAACCATCTGAATGATTTATCTAAGTATTTGGGGGCAAGCCTTAATAATTTCTCTCAACGTCTTTCTATATATGGGCAGAGAAATTGTTGTTTATAAAATTGATTTTTTCCGCTCTGAATTGTTATATATTTCCGCATTTATTATAATCTTATTTAGTGACCTATTTAAAGGATATAACGGCCTACATTTTTTCTAAAGAAAATAAAGCTTTCGGTTTAATACATATAGTTCATCAAAACTGGAACTAAGCGAAGGGGCAGCCTTTGACAATTCTCTTTGTTATTAATTGAAATAACTTTAAGCCTGATTTATATTTCCTTTTCAAGAAGGATTAAAATTCTTTCAAAAAAATGTTTTTCAATTAAATGTGAGAAGATTCAGCGTCTTTCAAAAATTATATAAAATGCATTCATGGTCTTCTAAATTAAAGTAAAGAGATGGATTATTATCTTATTTTATTCCTATCGAGTTCTCAAAGTTTCTATTCAATGTTGCATTTCTTACAACACCAGTCATAGAATAAAGAACAATGTGAAATAACTTTAAATTAGATTTAAAAGATTAATAACCTAAATAAATAAAAGTTAAACTCTTAAATAATTTGTACGCTATAGAAATCCAAACTACTCAACATATTTTTTTCAGATTTTGATGACAATAAGTAAATATGAAACTCATAAATAGTTTGTATACTACAGGAATTCATACTACTCGAAAAATTCTCAATACATTTTGCTAAAAAAACTATAAAGCATAAGGAAGTATTCGTGACAACTAATTAAATAGTTAATTTTTTATTAAATAACCTATTTTATATTTTGTGTTGCTTTCCTATTGAATAAAAATGTTATAGATGTCTTAAATCATTTTATTTATTTACCTACGAATTGTTATTCTCAATCCTTAATTTTTGTATAATTCTTTAAGAATTAAAAATAACTTATGGTAATTATTAGTTTTCGATGTTTCTTAAATGATTTTTGGTGCAGTTGATATCCTGATTTTAATTAAAAATAAAGTTGCAGATGATATTTTGCATTAAATTATTATAAATATATATTTAAAAAAGGCATTTATTTTTGTGCACGTTGGCATTCCCAAGTTTAAAACACGTATGCATCAACAGCTAATTTGATTAATGATAACTGTAAACTTGGTTATGTTAAATATTTGTTATATTTAAATTCTTCAAATTTTGCTCACAAATATTGAAGCAGAAGGAAGGTTTTTACGATGGTTTCGTGTTTCGTGGTAATTAATTAAGTAGTTTTTTTATTTATAAAAGATAATAAAATATTTCCATCCCCTGTAATGCCAGGTATATCAATTTGTACTATATAAAAGTAAAAATCTAACGTGACTTTATCCAAATCTAAACAGTGTTTGAATTGTTAAAATTCCAGCACTTCGAAAGAATTTAATATGATAAGAATCTGCGCTTGTCCAGATAAAATGTTAATATCACTGCAATAATGATCAAAAGAATTCAATTCATAAATGAGTGAATAAATGTGAAAGCTGTCGATGATTAACATCGGAGATTCTAAGCAAAAGAAAGAAAGAAAGAAAAAAACGAAAACAACAGAATTCTAAAAAAATGATGAAGCATGCCAGCAAGTATTTATTTTCAGGAAGGCAAAATTTTTAACTCTAGTTTTGTACAAGAGATGGCTCTGACACCTCTCGACCTTAGCGAGAGTCAAATCAGTAGGATTTTTTTCGCACATGTGCGACGGCGCATGACAAAGCATAAGAAGAAGGGGGGAGGGGAAGAAGTCATACAAAAAGGCAGCTGTTGACACTTAACAAAAGATGTGCACAGGATTAACACAAGTGGCTTTAAGTTTAGAAGCAAGTAAAAGAGTCAATTCTATAAAAATAATGCATCCAAGCTCTTTGCAAATGGATTTCTTAACTATCCCTTTTGCAATCTAAGCAATAAAACCGTCTCGTGAGACAAAAGTGTTTCTTCAAGGTCATAAATCCAATCATAAACGAGAAGCTCAAGGTTAGTCACAGCAAGTTTATGAACTAATCGAAGGACAAACAAATTAGAATACACCTGGAGTTAAAATGAGAGGACTTGATTAGCAAAATCTGCTTTGTTTACATTTAAAATGTTTAAAGGAGAACAAAAGATGTTTTCTTGGGAAACAGTTCAGCATCTTATTTGTAATTTAATTAAAGAGGCACAATTTGTTACGTTCGTATCTTTATTTAAAAAGTATTCAGAAAAATAAAATTGAACAAATCCGCGCAAGTGTCCGGAGCTTCAAAATATCCGGTTTGAAACCAGTGAATGCCGTAAGAAATTTGGTTGTAATAGGTAAAATCTGACGTAATCGAAAAAGCTGATGTCTTCAAGTTTTGTCCTGTCCAGACACGAAAAAATAAAAGTGATAAAATTTCCCGGAATAAAATTATCTAATTGGAAAAGTATCTTTCGGAAAAAAAACGAAGATGAGAAAGAAGACTGATTTATTGGCAAAAAACTTCTTTTCTTCGAAACAATGTGGTTTTTAAATATTAGAGATGTCCATTGATGTACAATCAAGATATTGTCTTAAATTATGCTCTTTTTAAGTTGCATTTACAGCTTAGCACGAAAAGATATACAGTTTAAGCTATTACGATTTGCGTCCGAAATATTTATAATTTTTTGCGAAGTTATATCTAATTTTTAAAAAATGCAGGTTTAATTTATTATTAACAATTTGTCTGTTAATTTATTTGCTTAAAAATCAACTGTTCTTGCTTTCTGATAAGAATATTGTTTGTATAAAATGTTTGGCTGAATTCTGAAGTGAGATAGAATTAAATCAGTGAGGGCAATTGAATTCTTTTTGAAATGAAATTCTGAAGAAAAAATATTAATGGAGCTTCCTTTCACAGAAAATATAACAATGATGGGAGTCTAGGAATTAGGACATTCAAGACTCATTCATAATTATTTTCATAAATAAAATTATTCTGGAAAGTTGCCGTAAAACTTCTATGTATATGAAGCTATTGTTTGACGAGTTATAAACTCGATTTGGGTTAAACATTAAACTCATCTTCAAGACCTTGAAAATTCTAGTGAGTAATAAGCTGAAAGAATTTCCTTTAAAATAGGACACTAATAGGAAAAGCTTTTCATATAACACCTGTTGTTCAAAGAAAATGAAAAAAAAAATAGATTTCACAAGGCCCCTATCGTTTATTTTTCAAAAAAAAAAAAAAATGCTTTTGAAAATGGAAAATAATACACCCTTGAACAAAACTGTCGAAATAGCTTCAGCTGAATCAATTTTTTTTTATTTAAATTGACTGTCCCTATTTCTTTATTATTTTATCCATGTTTTTTAATTCACTGTCTTATAATATTTAATTTAATTCAATGCTTTAGTAGGTTTTGACGAAATCATTTTCCACCACCATTTTTAATTAAAATCTTATATTTTGTTATTTCAGAAATTCATAAGGATTAAAATTACTGTTCTATTTAAAAATAATTCCATATATTTTCAAAGATAAAATTCCATATGCATTTTTTTAAAAATTAATATAATTGAATATATTGAGATTTTCTCACTTATTTAAATCTTCACTACGAATATTTAGAAAAGTAAAAGAAAGTTGGTAACTAATTATTACTCTTAAAAAAGCTAAATTATTTGAAGTAAGTCCAAAAGTGTTTTTTTTAAATATTAAAAATATATTTTATATTTTTAGTATTGTTAGTATTTTAGCCTCTCTTAGTAGCATTTTTTTAAATTGTTCAAAGTGGTCTAACTTTATGAACATTCAAATTTCGTTTTAAAAGTTTGTCCTTGCTTACCTTTGTTAACAGTTATTTTATTAACCATTTTGTTAACTGAATTTTTTGAACGATAAAAAGTCTTAACAAACCTTAAATCGACTTAAAAGATAAATACAGTGCACTCCCGATTATCTGGATTAATCACCGGGAGGGATCACACGGACAATTGAAAAACACGGATAATCCGAAAACTCCTTTTTATTAAAGAAAAAATCAACGTGAGTATAAAAATATAAAAATTACTTACATTTGCATGCTGTATAACATCAAACTAGGAATTTTCCTTTTAACATTTAATGTTTTAAAAAAATCTGTTATGCGTCTTTGCTTCTGCTGTTTGTTCATCTCTTGTCGTATATCGACACATCTTTTACGAACCGCAGTAATGTCACCGTAATTAAATCCTCTTTGTCCCATATAATCTAAGAAAGTTTCCAAAGATTGTAGTGCAGCAGAATGAGAAATTGTATTTCCCTCATTTAGTACATCTTCTGCATCAGTACTAGCTGATTCTCCCTTATCAAGTTTTTGAAGGATTTCTAATTTTTGTGGATTTTTAAACATTTAAAACGTTTCGTTTTAGTTTCACACCACTCCTTTTTACCAGCAAAAAATTTCACGTTACTAACTGACGATAAACAAGACGCAAAAACTAAAGGAACACGAGCGAAAGTGAGAGAAGACGAAGAAGTTAAAGAATGACGTGTCAGGAAGAAGCGTGTTCGTACGAGAATGAGGTAGTAGGATTTGGATGATTCATTTCTTGGAAAAGTAGGGGTTAAACCGGTAGAGATTGCAAGTGGAGGAAGAAAAAAATCTTTTCTTTAGCCTCCGCCGTCATGGCTCACTAGTTTCACGGAATGAATCACTCGATCGAACATCAACATCGATTTTACATGAATGATAAGCATGAAAATGTTTATCCAGAATGAGCACGGATAATACAGAGTATACTGTATAAGTATCTAACCGTCTTTTGTTTCTGCAAATAAGAACAACTAAACAGTAAGAGAAAATACAACAGTTATGGAAACCATAATTGGTCTTAAATTTTCTCTAATAGCTGAATGTTGTAGAATCAGACGAGTGTTTTTCCATAAGAAACAAAAACAAAATTTGTTTATTTTTTAAAATGTAAATGAGTTTTTATTTAAAATCTTCAGTGAGATTCAAAAATCTTAGCTAAATCAACTAACAAAAAAATTAATTAATAATTTTTTTTATATCGAATCTCTTTATCTTTTACACATTATCACCGAAAGATAGTTTTCAAGATAATCGAATCAAACAAAACTGAAAATAATCGAACGTAATCCAAATTGATTAATATTCACGTGAAAATTGCGTGAATCCATTCATTACGTTAGAATAAAACTTTAGGAAGAGCATCTCTTTCAAATAGGTCGTTGAAATGGAAACTAATAAGTTCAAGGAGATCACAAAAGTAGACCGTTCTTCTTGCATTTCCATTTAAACTGGACATTTTTGACATACGTAATTGATTTACGTTTGCATAATCTAATTTTCAGCAACTTTTTAAAGGCGTTTTTTATTTCTCTGAAGGAATAGCTGTGTGGGTACTATGAGGTTTCTTTTCTTAATGCTTCATCCATAAATTGGGATTAATTTTACAACTACAAATAAAATAGTCGAAATGACTTATTCAGAATATTTGTTTTTCCTTTTGTGAATTTCAAAGTTGTCAGGATATCTGAATAAATCTGTTCTAATTTATGTTTTCGTATTGTTGCCTGCAATTATTTTAAAAATCAGTATGAAATCTAATCGTTCTATTTTTGATGTTTCAAAGCGATGCGATTAACTTTGCGGTTTATGTTTTATGTATTACAATTGCACTGAACTATATTTGTCAAATAGAGGTTTAGAGTTCAACGCAATTTAGAGTTCGCGAATCTCAAAAATTATAATGCAATTACGAGATGAAGCGATTTTATAAAGAAGGATATTTTTATATATATTTTTGAACACATTTAATTTATATTAATTTACAAGATTTATTTTTTTAAAATATCGTCTGTATGTTAAATAAATTCAATAAAAACAGTCTTATAATTAAATTTATTTTCGAAACATACTTTCATTAGTGTTATGAAAAGGAGATTTTTTATTTCAATTACTTTCTAAATTTAATTTCAATTTATTATAATTCATTATTATAAACATTATGGAATCTTAAAAACTGTTTTTTCTAAAATGATCTACTAGGTGGCAACACTCGTATGAATAAAAATTTAATTAAGCTCATCTTTTAACTGATAATTAAGTTCAGAAAATATTTACATATTATACTGTCATCGGAAGTACACACGTGTACAATAATTGTTCATTTGCTAATATTCAATTATTTTTATTTAAAAGTTATTTAACTTTGTAATTTATACAATGTGGAAACTAAGTGAAAAATTATCGTCTTTCTGGAAATATATCTGTTAAATGATGAATGAAAGAAATTCAGAATTTCATTCTATCTCTTAATTGCTACATGTTTAGTAAGTTCTAGACATTATTCCCAGTTGAATGATCTACTTAATTAATTTTTTTTTCTAACTTACACATAGACTGACATGGAACGTCATACTTGGATTATGAAAGTTCAGTGGTGATGAGCCTTGAAAAGTGGCAATTAACTACATTAACTGCAATTGGAAAGTGGAAAACTCAAAACTTTTGAGTTTCGAAAGTTTACCAGCGCAATGCGTGGATTTAGACATCAGCTTATATTCACAGGGCAATTTTGGGTATCGCGAAAATTTAGAGCTCGTTAATTAGTGCTTAAATGAAGAATTATTTTGACTAATTAATTGACTGTTTAATTAAATTTACTGTAAATGAGTTGAGACAATAATCGTATAAGTATTGATTGCGCTCAGAGAAAGGATTCATTACACACGTGGTGAGTCAGAATTTCTCAGACAAACATTAAGAGTAGGTCAGACATAAGCAGCAGAGTCATTTTAGACTGTACTGGCCATTGCAACGTACGATCGTCAGAGAGGTCGCTGTGACAGTGAAGACAGGATTTGTTTTTCCAGTTTAGTTTTTTTCATGAAAGAAATTACATTTCCAATGGGCTGTGAACATAACCTACACCTGTGGGTGGCTGAAAACCCACGAGTAACAAGCCAACATGGTGCACAATAACAGTCCAACATCAATGCTTGGACTGACTTTGTGGGAAATTGTTTGGTCTGTCCATACCTGCTGCCAATACCGCCCGACTGGATAACAAATCGGATTTTCTCTGAGGAATCAGCGTTCACAGAGTTACATACCGGTAGACATTCACATGTTGTCATGTTCTTTGGGTTTTTGTCACAGAATGTCTTATAGCAATCATACCTTGCGTTTACGATCTGTGGTCCTGACTCCTCTGCGTATGCCTGACTTACCTTTAAGTATGTTTAAGCCCCTTTGGCTTACCTGGTATGTGCATACAATTCTTATGAGAGAGGTGAGGAATTCGATTTTAGTAATATGTGATGTTAATTGCAACATAATAAATGTATATGTTACCTTTAAAGTATGAAATCTGTTATTTAATAAAAAGTTATTTTACAAAGTCACAATTTCGCAAAGCCAGCGTAATCACAAGTGAAATACCCCGCCTTGCCTTAGAATCCGGGAACAACTGAATGACAGCCGCTGCAATAGCTCGGAGTCCTAATAGCCAATCACCTGGCCACGGCCCGACCCCCCCCGAAGGAGGTACGTACTATCACCGGAGAGAGGCAACACACCTCTAACCGTTATTGTACCCTCCAGGGAAGCGAGACCCCGCTTATTTATACGGAAGCTTCTCATCCGTGAACTCGCGATGTCCCCGGTGGGATGTGAAGCCAGCGTAAGAAAAACGTGTTCTAAAGTTTAACTAATTATGTCATAGAATAACAACATACAGCCGGTTAAAGCGTAAAATAACAAGTTAGTTTCTCAAGCTAAGTTAAGTTGGTTCCATCATTACTTTAGGTTCAATTTTAAGTTTCTTATAATGAAGTTCAAAATATTTAAAATAATTAAGTTGACTTTAACCATTAAATCTATAAGGGGCGTGAGCAAAAAAAGACGCAAAGAAAGGTTTGAATTTTTGCACACAAAGGAATCATATAACTTTTTTAACGAGTAAGCTTTTTTTTTATTTACCTGTAAGAAGAATTGTGTTTTCATTATATATCATTAGTTAATTTATATGATAGTAGTTAGTTATTTAGTATAATTATGTAATGTGTAGGATTGTTAATTTATAACACATGCTTTAACCGACTTCATTGAAGTTCATGAAATAGCTAGGTATTTAATAAAATATCTACGTTCAGTTTAATATAGTTCTATATTAACGTCCCGTTTTGAAGCAACACGAGGGCTTTTTCGGGACGGACCTCGTAATTTTGAACCGCGGTCTGATGACGGGGACGACACCTGAGCTGGCACCCCTCTCTCCAAACTTCCGCGCCACACCAACGGGAGGACGTTTGGCCACTACGTATGATTCAACGTGCAACATGCCCCATACACGGCGGATTTTCAGTGGAATCGGGTTTCGAGCCTGGAACCCTCCAGCCCCAAAGCCGAGACCTTACCACTAGGCCACCGCGGCTCAAAATATCTGGGATATATGCCTTGATGGTAGCATAATATATTTTTTTTGTCGAAAATGCATATCGTTTAATGATATGACACACACCTGCGTTAATCCATTCTAATGAATACTTTCATGCGTTTACTATAATTCATCCGAAGTTGAATAAAAAGAGGGATAGGTTCTGTTTTCATTTCCTTAATACCATCATTGCCTTCTAAATTGTTTTTCATTTTTAGACGAAGGTTATTTACGGTCACATGGAGATTTAGCCTTAAAGTAAATAACGCAGAAAAGGAATCACCTCAATGTAATTTAATGTTGTCAAAAACAAAATGTGCTACGGTTACTGACTCTCAACCGCACGTTTTTGCACTTTAAACTCGTCCACAATAAATTGAATAATGTTACCCAGTTAAATAGCCAATTCGTGCGGAGTTTATTAAGTCTTTCTTCGCAGGATGAAAAAGAATTGCTGAAACCTGCTTTCATTCAAAATATCATTAACGCGTGCAATGTTAAGTTGCATGAAGCAGTGGTAATTCGTAGACAGTCACTAGAATCAGGTAATCTGAGTTTTAATTTGTTCTTATTAAGAAAACAGTAATAAATTGGTACTCCATTTTAACTATAAGCATTAATTTATTTATCATATTTCTAATTACAATTGTGCATTACAGCTATTTAAATCAATCCAACAAATAATCAAAAATGTGCGAACTTCAAATGCAGGGCAAAAATATATGAGACGAATTTTGCCCTTTTCCTGATCAAAAATTATTAAAGCTTCACATTATTTGATTTTAAACTATCGAAAACTTTTCTTACATGGTTTTTAGAATTAGTAGTTTATTTAAAATAATAAACAAGTGCTTAAAATCGGTATTATAGCACATCATCTAGAAGAGATTTTGATGGGTTTCGTATAAGAGAAGTTCTGAAATAATAATTTTTTTCAAATTCTTTTATGTAAGAAACAAGTAATTTGAATTTGACTGGAACGACTGAATTTAAATATATGTTTCGAAAAAGCGAAAAAAGGAGAACTAATAAATATCCGAAGTCAGTCATTCTAAATAAACATTGTTTAATATTCGTTTCCGATCGAAACCACAGAACTTCTGCATCAGTTGCAGAAATGGAATTTATGTGAAACAGATTTACAAAACAATATTTCCAGAAGATTAACCGAGCATTGCAGCATATTTTTAAAACCTCTGAAAGAAAATCAACAAAGCAGTAAGAAGAGACAAAATAAGAGAACAGAAGTAGAAAGGTTTTATTGTTGCAGAAACTCTATTTTTGAATATATTAAAACAGTTGTCAACATTTTGTTTCCATTCTTAGCTTTCTTTTGCGTAATTTCTCATTTCATATCACACTGAACTCTACATAACTCAATAATCTTTAAATACAGCTAGCCATCAATTTCACAGGCATTCTAGTTCGGTTTTACAAACACGTTTTAGTAATTAATCCGTTAGTATCTTACAAGAGAGTTCTTGAATTAAAAAGTAATCGCAATTTTTATTTAACAATTTTTCTAACCTTAAGTATTTGAATAAACATTAGTAAAGATGTTTAATTTTTTTATTGACTCATACTACTAAACAAGATATCAATTAAAACTTCTCAGGTTGTTCTTTAAAATATGCATGAAACACCATTTACAGATAAATCGTGTTTCGAGTTTTTAAATGACATACCTTTTTTAATAACTTGCGCTAAAATAACATAAATCATATTTATTTTAATGACACCTAACTTCTTTATTTCAAGAAGTAGCATAAAACTAAATAATCAAGATTTCATTCAAGCACATTTTTCACTTATTGGCCCTAATAACTAATTGACTGTCAGATTATTATTCATCATATCATCAATTTCAAATCAGCTATTAAAACTTCCGGTCAGTGTTTCTACAAAATTCAAACAAAAAATTTCTCAAAAACTAAACCGTTTATTCTCTCCTCTCAAATGACCTGGTATTCAGTCGAAAGCATCTTCTAAAATCCTAGTTTGGAGATTGACAAGAGAAAGTGGTCTTTGACCTAATTTTTTGTTGGAAAAAAATTAACCTCGGGTATAATAGTGTATTTAAGTAATTGTTATTTCATTGAAAACTTGAGTGTTTCGTCATGTGCTTCTGAAAGAAAATTATAGGTGATGAAAAGAAGTAATTTAGCATACTTTTCAACAATCATGCAAACTGGATCACCACGTAACTTTTGCATGATAGTAGCTATTAGCGGAAATCTTTTACCAGTGCTGCTTTTGAGAACACATTAATTAAAATTAGTTGCATCTTGAACAAAAGATGATTAATGGTTGTTGGTGTCTTCGTAATTATCTATTAAGAATTAATACATTTTGCAACAAGTAAATCTTAATAAATGCTTTTATAAGTATTATAAAAAAATCGTTTTCATGAATAATTTTTACTTCATGAAGCAAGAAGCATTTACACACCATTACACTGCACTTAAAAAAGTTCAAAATTAATGTAGTTGATTTTCATTATTTTTCATTTTGATAATATATTTGCTATATATTATCTATAATAGATAATATATTTGCTATATATTATATATGCTATATATTATTTGCTATATGCGGGAAAGATCTTTTTTCTTTGCCATATATGGCAGAGAAAAAATAATTCGCTTTTTGTCAAGCAATACTTGTTTTCTTTAAAACAACCGATAGTCCAGCTTAAACATAATTATTTATCATCAAAAAGTTGAATGGTAATGTGGCGCTTACAGCAACATGTTCAAACAAATTAATGTTTAAAATAATTCAGATTCTATTAATGAATCAGGATATTCGTATTACAATAGTTAGTTTAAAATAAGAAACCTAAGAATTGCAACTGAGTTTTAGAGTTGATGTCCTATTTTCAACTACGTTTAAGAAACATTCAACTCTAAATGTGATATAGCATATTCTAGTGTTAAAATTTTTTAATAGTGACAAAATCGGAGACAAACTGAAATACACATTTTCTATTAAACATTGAACGCTTCTTTAGGTGCAAACTACATTAAGAAAAATCAGCATTTTTAATTATTATAATGTGAGAATTAATCTAATAGTTAAAAATGGAGATAATCGAAATAATAATGACGTCTTTACAGTTAAGATTGGTTGCCGAACTAGTAACTTACTAATTACACAATTAATTCAAGCAGAAATTCCATTTGCAATTAATTCATTTCATTTCATTTCAGCTACTTTCTTCATGATTTAATAATTAGAAGTTTTCATACAAAATAATGCAAAAAGACGAAAATATAATATTTTAAAACTACCTTTGGAAATTTTAATTTCACCAAAATTTCGTGAAAGAGAAATCATTCCATTAGAACATTAATAAAAAAAAATGAAACTAACGGGCAATTTATAAAAATTGGTCCAGTAGATACTCAAGAATATTTACATTAGGAAGCGTGATAAAATCAACTCAGAATCTTAATGCAGAACGTTAAAAATTAAAAGTTACCATGCTGATACTTCATGCAAAATTCTGGTAAATAAGAAAGGGAACAATTGCGAAAGTAGTACATTGAATAACACCAAAAATTCCAAAATTAACTACAAGTACCAAAGCAATAATCTACTTACGTTCATTTTCGCAAGTTCTGTAAAGTCTCAGTTAAAGATGTCGTTACATTGATGTATGCGTGATGAATTAAATGCAACCTGTTGTCAAAGCTGCCGGTTTTTAATCGGATAAACACCGCTTATATTAGCTACGCATCAAAGCAAACCGCAGCGAAAATCACTTTCTTAAATCACTTCACTCTGCGACTTCTTAGACACTTTCTGCGAAGCAGAAGATCCTCCAAGAAGAAAAAACACAAACCGAAATCAGCGGAGAACCCGTTTTCCTTTTGAAAGAGTCAACAATTAATTGCCTGTAGTTGTAGAAGATGGTCAAGTCGCATCACCACGTGGTCAGAGCAAATAATGGGCTCATCTGGTTTTTCTCTATAGGAATAGGTGAATCCAGTTTCAAGAATGCTGGGCTCTTCTTGCTTTTTAAAGAATATCGCCTGGAGGCATCAGGCGTACCTTCATCATTAGAAAGGGAACAACAGAACGGTGAAGAGACAGGTTTTCTTTTTAAAGGACAAATAAGAAAAAGTTTATTAAAAAAATAGGATGTTAAGAAGGCGTCAGGGATTTCCTAATAAACAAATGAAAAAAAAATTGAGATTTTATCGCCTCCGATGGTTTTTCCGAACAAAGCCTGTAGATGAGGTTGAAGAGCGGTCCAGGAACAACACAAAGGTCAATGGTAATTTATGCTGAAATTATCTATGGAATAATAATCAGTCGATTTTTGATGACATGTTCTCAGAAGAATAAGTTTTGATGCATTGTTTTGTATGGTGTTTATGATAGTAGTGGAAAACAGTGTATGTCTTTCAATAACACAGATTACGATTGTCATGTAAACTAAGTAATTATTATCATACAGGTAATGAAAAAGATAGAAAAATTATTATTAAGTAAATCGAACAAAATGTTCTATTGATGGAATAACTTTTACTGGTGTATTGCAAAAGTAAAGCCTTGAGTTTTAACAACATGCATTGTTTTAATGTTATCTAAGCAAACATTCAATAGGATGAAGTTTCGAAACTATTCAAAATCATACGAAGCTGATGAGCTGAAGTACACCATCATGAAAACATAAGCGAAACGATGATTATTTGTACCATTTATTCCTAAAATAATGGATTCACTTCAAACATTTTGGAGTTTAAGAAACGATTTTTAAATTTATTTAATTTATGCTTTCAAAATTATATAACAATGGTCTGTATTCAATTCAGTCTTGATTTTTAAACTTTAATTTGACTTTCGTTTATTGCACTTCTGAAGAGACTCGATCTGCTGAAAATCCAAATTATAAATTATAAAATTTTAAAACAGTAGATTAAAATTCTTTAAAACAATACAAAAATGCTATTCAAATTATAATTTTTAAAAGCATTTAATTGTAACTTTAGAGATAATTCGAAAATCAATATATATATATATATAAGAGAAAAAACATAATAGAAAAACAATAAAATAAAATAACAAACATTCATATCAAATTCGAAAGGATATGGAAAAACGAATTGAAAGTATATCCGAGTAAAGATAAAAATGCGAATAGTAACAGATGGAAATATATATATATATAGCAATTCACAATAACTTTATCCCCTGAAGAAACGTTATTGTGCTTATATATATATATATGCATTAAGAAATGCATTTCATTTTCAAATTAATAAATTTCCTTTTTGGGATAGTAATCTTAGCATTTCTGTCTTCAAGAATTTAGTGAAAAATTATATAATTAGAAATATTAATTTAGTAACAGACAATGATAATAGAAATAAGAACATAAAAAAACTTCTATTGTTTTGCAATAGATTATGGAATGCCAAAAAGTTTTTTAAGAGTTTATATAGATAAGAAATATTTGGGCCATTTAGAATAAAACATTCGTATTGGTATAAATGGAATATTTTTATTTCTTTGAGGGTAGGTTTATGTTTTTTCATATTTTACTTGTAATGTGTAATTTTATTCAAATTTGGATATTGATTTCTTGGTTTCAGATTTTTTACATAGAAGGCGCCAGGATTTTTAATTTGAAATTTTCCTTTTTAATAGACATTTTTACCAATTTTCAAATATATATCTAGATAAATAATTGTATTACATTTTTTAACTGTTTTGAGATTTTTAATATATGTATCTTACTAATTATTTAATGTCAAAAATTTATTATAATATTTGGTCAATTATGCTGTTTCATAGTTGGAAATCTAGTTTTGGCAATCTGTGATGTCAAGCTAAGTGGCGGTATTTATTAAAAATGTTGAATTCTGGTAAGGATAAGTAGAGACACTGAATATTTAATGTTTAACGAATAGTATGGATATTTTATTGAATGATATATTTATGGTTTTTAGTGCAATATATTGATGTATTACATATTTTTATCTTGAATTTTAGTCCTTTCTATGTAGTTATGTTTTATTGTTAGGGTTAGTTTATGATTTTTCTTTCTAAATTCTTTCATTTTAGGGTAAATTGCCCTGTTTGTTTTTTCAACAACTTTAGTAACAGGGATGGTGTGTACAGCAAAATTAATTTAACCTGGCTGAAGCTTGTCCACAGTCAAGCTGCTATATTAATTGTTGAAAACTCCATATACTTGGATTGCCTTTTTCAATACTATTAATAAAACAGAGTTTTTTTACATGTTGACATATAAATGTTTAAACTTAATTTTAGGTTCATGGTATCTATAGTATTTTCAATTCTTTAGATTTGTTTTAAATTTGGTTGCATTGTTCAAATAATGACTTCTTAGTAAAGGATTTGCTTCTTGATATGTCTTGTTTACTTTGTTTCTGTATGATCATATATATATATATATAATTATTAAATGTATTATAATATAAATATATATTAAATGTAATATATATATATTACATTTTTCCCCGTATATATATATATACGGGGAAAATTGTAATGACTTAGAAATTTCCCCATCTTTAAAATAAATCCTTTTTAACGACAGTTATTTTTTAATTATGAACGAATTATTTCTACTTCAATCCTGTGATAAAAACACTTCTACTGTAACTAGACTCGCAAGCGTCCCCATATTTCGCGAGCCTCAGCTTACTTTACGGTACTTTTCGACCAAACGGTACTTTTTTACCAAATTTCACGGATGAAATTTGGTATGTGGTCTTTAAACATAATTTGTAGGTTTCTTTCAAATTTTGGACAAAATCCGTCAACGGAAAGTCTGTCTGTCTGTATGTTCGAGGTCATGCGAACGCTATAACTCAAAAACTTGAAAAGCCAGGTGGATAAAATTTTATACACAGTTTTATCGTCATGAATGTAGGTCCGTATAACATTTTGGGCCAAATCCGTCAAAAGGTTGGCTGTCTGTCGGTCCGTATAATTTACTTTTGAAGAGAATCCGTTATCTCCACGCGCATGCGTACTGGTTACTGCTGTTCTCGTAATACGGTCTGTCTTGGCTCACTGCCAAATTCTTCTCGAATAAAAGTGAATTAATTATGGAGTGTTTTCTTTTGATTTTTCTTTCACGCCGAAACATTTTCTCAATAAGAGTTGCATATTTGATTTGCGGTTAGTTTTATTTTGTATATTTCGTAATGCATTTTTTTCTGAGTGGATTTTGCATTATTTTTACTCTGACAGAACGAAAGTAGTTGCTAAAAGTAAAGTTATAAAGTAACAAACCAAAATTAGTGTCAATTGATTCATCAGTTCTGTTCTTCGTGCTTTTTTAATTTCTTAAGCACTCTGCTAATGTGCATGATATTTTCAACTACAACTATCGGTAGTAAATTTGTAACAATCATATCGGAGATATTGCTGGCAAGCTAAAAGGCTTCTTAGATGTGTGCAAATCTTTTAGTAACTTACATCGTATAATTGAAATTTGGTATGTGGTCTTCTAATTTATCCACGCGGTGGGAGGGGAAACAGCACCTTTTTGGGGAAGTATACAAGAAAGTTTAGGGGAGGGCACTCCCGCTGGTTGGTATTATAAAAACTCGCCGCGTCTGCGTAATTTCCTCTTTTGTAATCATGTAACGCACTGAGCAAGTCACGCTGTTTTAGGCGTAATTCCTACGCCTGGCCATGGCTTTAATTTTCCCATAATCTTTTGAAAGTTTAATCTATTATTGTGTACTCTATAACTAATTTAATTTTGCCTATTTCGAAATGTAATAAAATGTTTTGGACCTTAACGACTGTAATCTTCTTCGACTGCCTCTACACTTCATATTTTCACTTTTATTAATTAATATTTGCATTCGTATATATTAGTTCATAAAGCATACAATCCGTAACTATAATTTTTTGTAGTCAGGATTCGTATACCGTGTTCGCAAGTCATCATTGGAGATATCAGACCAAAAGGGATAGTTATTTTCTTCAAATAATAATTTAAATAAATTATCTTTATTTCAAGATACTCTTGTGGTGTATATTCACTTTTCTAAAGCTCAGTTGTTCAGAAAGGAGTAAACTCAAATCTTTTACTTAATAGAAATCACTCTCTACAGAAATATTAAAAACTGACCAAGATTTGTCAAATAGTTGAACCGAAAAAGACGAAACTTTTGAATATATATCTTCGGTCTAAAAGAAA
>BGPR01025513.1:3289-22282 GCA_013235015.1 Araneus ventricosus
TCTTAAGGAAAAAGAGAGAGGAAACGCTATTTACATATTAAACATTACATACAATTAAACTCATTTTCTGTTCGTATTCAGATGACATCAGTCGCGAATCCAGGGGGGGGGGCTATCGGCTGCAGCCCCTCCCCAAAGATAAGTCAGAATTCCTGATTTCATTTATAATCACTATTACTGTTTGTTCTTAATTTCCCTTTTAAAAAAATAATAAAATCGTGCCAACATTGCTTTCTGGCTTGACAAGTTCGAAAATTTTCCTACTTTTCTAGTCATTCCACTTGTTCTTGTAGCGTTGACGTGGTAGAAGACATTTTTTGGCTAGATAATTCATTGCATTTTGTATTAAATTATCGAAAGTATTGTATTGTTCTTCATGATTCTTATTGTCAGGTGAGTAAAGACTGTAAAGTTAAAGTGTTTTGGTTCACATAAGCCATGATATGAAGACATACACTTCATATTCGACATCACATAACCATGAAGATATTCCATCACATGTCGATTACCTACAAAATTTTTATGATTTTGTCATCACAACTATTAATTAATAAAATGTAATACAGTCGACCCTCGTTATAACGACCCTCTGCGTCCCACAGCAAAAGGTTTTTATAACGAGTGGTCGCTATAGTGGATATAATTAAAAACTGCACGCTCATATAAATAGGCGATTTTTAAAGAGATTCCAACTAAATACTCAACTTATTTTTTATCATTGGTATGAAAAATAAAATTTCATCAATTAAAAAGATATTTCTAAAATAGATTTTAAAGTAGAAATAAAGGGTGTTATATACTTACAAAACATTTATTTTCTAAAGAAAAAATCAGAAATGGTTGTTTGTCTTTTCTGCATATGTGCTTTTTGCAAAACATAATTTTCCATTTCGGTTAAAGATGATGATAAATAATGTTCTGCCTTTCAAAAAAACATTTTCAAGTCTCAATAGCACTTGAAACATTTTTTTATTCAAGGCTATCCTAATTTCCGCGCTGTGGTGAATGGTAATTCCCCCCCCCCCCCCTTGTCAAAGTTGAACTATAACACTGAAGACTACATCTACGAAGCTTGGCAATACAATAATCAAGGTCATTTACGTTTAGAAACATGTTCTTTTTGGAAAAATACCGGGAAGAGTGCTCGCTGAATTCGGACGTTGTATTGGGATTAGACGACACTGTACGGTCGTTATACCTGAAGTAAAATAACATAGTGCATAGGGAAACACAGTTGGGGATTTTATCACTGGTCGTTATAATGGAATGGTCTTTATAATGTGTGGTCGTTATAACGAGCGTCGACTGTAGTTGTTAAAGATTGTATTTAATTAAGCCAAATTGAGCCTTTGGATTTAGATAGCGGCATTTCGGCCAAGTCGAGAGCTTCGGCAGTCGGTATACGACCAGATACCTAAATTTACATAATTTTTAAACTTGTTTAAAAACTTACATTTTATTGCTTTTATGTTTACTATCACACTATTTATATACCAGAAATTAAATTATTTCCCAAAAGAACTCTAAAATCATGGAAATTTATTTCATGAAAGAAAAATTGCTGGAAAAAAGCATAGAAATCATGCTTACCCTAAAATAGCAGATCTGCTATCATAACAAAATTTCTAAATAAACAAAGTCACAGTTACTAAGAATACTGTTGAAAGTTTTAAAGCCATTTCCCTGAGATGCTAATCTTGGCGACAAACTTGGCGACTTGGCAATAAATTTGGCGACTTTGGCGACAAAAGGAATTTTCTAGAAGGACCTCGAACTTTCAACCTATTTCTACCGGCTTCATGAATTTTCTGGAGATTGTGTCACTTCCTACGTAATGAAGTCACTTCCTGTTGAAAAGGTATAAAAACAAGCTCTCAAGCCATGAAGAGTTAGTTGGATTTTGACCAGCAAGCAAGCTGGTGAGCTAACAAGTAGCCTTTGAGCGCTGTGTTGAGATTTTAATGGTAATCTCTGTTGTGAATTCTTACAAGTGTTATTTTAATACTTGTGCTACGTTTCTTTGCTCAGAATATTTGTAAAATAAAGAGATTTACTTTTTTTAATCCTGCTTATTGGACTGCATTCACGTCCACAAGTCGATTTTGTCACAATACGATGATATAATGTAAGGCAAAACGCTTCGTATTTTCAATTTAAACTAAGAAATTATTGGCCAGCTTCAACTAGCTATTTACTTTGAATAACTGAACACTCGGTTTAATTGTATATAAACCAGGAAAACACCGCACACTAACTAATTCAGTAACGCTTCACCATTTATAACTAATTTTTCCTATTTAGGAAAATTGTTAGAATTCTCAAGTCATTCAAATTATTTTTAAGAAGCAGATAATTTGGAAGCATGTGAAATTTTTTGGAAATCGGTGAAATCGCCATGAACGCTTGGAATTCTATTTAGCTAAAAGAATGAGCTGACGCCGAAAGGAAGCTATCTCTGACGTACTTCCTTAATTTTTAGACCAGAGCTGTAATAAAAGTTGGCTCATATCTACAGCTCTGTTGGAATAGATGGGGGAAAGACCTAATAAAACAATCATGAATGAATTTATCGACCCATCTAGTGGACACATTGCAACCTTGATAATGGACTTCGTTCCGTGTCTGCGGTCCTTCTTTTTACATTTCCTCACTTCGCTAGCTGATGAGTTCTGTCCGATAAATCTGAAATTCGACAAATAAATAAAAATGGATGACAAGAGTGATCTGTTTAGTTTTTTTAATAGTGATAGGCGATTTTTTAAAATTTTGTTTACAAACAGTTATCTGAAACGGATACACTTACATTCAATTCCCGGTATAATGAGTTTGTGATATAAAGTGACTAGATTTTCTGATTTTCAATCTCGGAAGCTGGTTAAGGGGGAGGTGGTGTTGGAAAAATAAATAAAAATTCGACGGGAGACTGTTTCAGCGAAACGATCGCTGGGATTGAGCGGTGTAGACTTACTTACCTTACTCAACTGTGACTTCCTGTGACTAAAGTAGCTCTATGTGACTAAAGGAGCTGTATATGACTTTGACCTATGAATTTTCTGTGTCAAATGAAACTAAAACCAACTCAACTCAATTAAATCGTTGGAAAGGACAGCTCAATTAAATCAAAAATTGTTAATAATAATTAATTAGGGACAGTTAATTAATCGATTATTCAACTGTGACTTTCTGTGTCTAAAGTAGCTCTATGTGATTTTGACCTATTACCTATGCTCTATGACCTTTCTCTGTTAAATTAATTAATCTGAATTAATTAAACATTAATCTGTTAAAATGAACTTAATATACCGCTAACCGATGCGTGCGCGCGCATCGGTCGCTGTGATGTCATCAAAACTCTTCATGATTTTCACCAACTTTGCAACTTGACTGTGACTAAACCATAATTCCAAATTCTAAAATTCTTTTTGCAATCTTCAATGTCAACCCCTCTGTTAAATGAAACTAAAACCAGCTCTTTATGTTATTTGGTTACGAAGCTATAAGCGTTTAAAAATACCACGAAAAGTGTCATAATTTTTTCCTTTCCCGACACACCATTAAACCGCTATGTAGTGATGTAAGTCTACGTCAAAAAAATTGTAAATACATAAATTAATTAAAATAAAAATTCAGAAACGATGAAATAGTTAACTATTTAAAAATTTTGTTATATTAAAGATACTAAGATATTATCAAAAAAGCATAAATACAGTAGGACCCCGGTAATCCGGACGAATTCAGGCACATGGACGTCCGGATTAGCGGGATTTCCGGATTAGAGAGGTTTTTAAAAAATAACGTAAAACACTTTTTTCAAAAATTGTATGTATAGGCACTATGGTATATTTGTATGAACTAACATTGTATGGATAAATTGAATGAACATGATACAGTATGAACATGATATGTACATACATAATTACTACATATGCAAGTGAATGAACATAATCAGTGTCCAAAGAAGTCAGAGATTTTTCTTTGCGCGGACGTTCCAATTTTTGAATTCAAATGCGCGGTCTCTTAAACGTCTGAGGAGCATAATTTCCGTGTGCTTCAAAATTTTGCTCTTCAGCCCACTGTAATGAAGTGTTGAGTGCCGCCCCAGCCTCAGAATGAGAAATTTTGATGGAGTTTACAGGGGTGACGTCGTCATCATCATCATCTTCTGCTGTTACCGTCCTGATAATTTCGTCGTCTGTTAAAAATTTCATTTCGAGCCAAACTGTCGTCAGCCTCAGCCTTCAGTATTAGACATCGGGTTCGTGTTTTGTAATTGGTTAATGAGTGATGCAAGCTGAATTTCTTCAGTTTGCACATTTTCTTCAGCTTCAGAATCAATAAAATTGGGAAGCAGATTTTTCCACGACTTGTTGATCAGCAATGTAGGCACAGATGACCAGTTAGCAAGACTGAACACAACATCTTTTAAATTTACATTTGTCTGTGTTTTTTCCAAGTTTTCATTGTGCAGAGGATCATTGAGAATCGTCGTAAGAAGCAACTTGCGATATCTCAGCTTGATATTTTGAATAACATTCTGATCCATGGGTTGGATCAGCGCAGGATTCGGATTTGCATCATTCTCCATGGACCGTTCGGATTACCGGGGTTCTACTGTAATGTATTTTGCTATTGCTTTTATTTTTTATTTTTTTCAGAATCTGCTTTGGCCATATTAAGTTCACCCTATTCTTTGTATAGTAAAGTTAGAAAGGATATTCTTTCCGAGATAACTTTTAGAAACATTAAATCTAGTTTTACTTTTTTCAGTATGAACTATTTGTTTTATTGATAAGCAAAAAACAGGACAATCTGGAACATTTAATTCAAATCAAGGACGCTCCATCCAGTTGAAAATGATGGCTATCCCGGCTAATACAACACTGGAATTTCAAGTTAATTCTTTGTATAACTTTTTAACAATTAAAGCTATTTAATATAATATGAGCTATTTCAACCTTTCCGAGAAGAGATTCGACGAGTCGAGAATCCAAAACATTTAAGGTATACGACTGTGTTCGGAGACATTTTTTTGAAAAATAACTTATATATATATATTAATGTTATTTTTCAACTGTATATGTTTTAAAACTATGAAAATATTGTAAAATTAGGCTTTCAAAATAATATTTTTTTAAAAAAACTGAGAAATTTGAAGAAAATGACTGAAATATTTGCCTTACGCTAACAGCCATAGACAAAATCATATTCTAAATATGCATAAATCCTTGTAGGAGTACATTTTTATGACAGTTAGCTGTGTTATGCTCTAAAATATTTCTTGTACTTCAAAATAGTTTTGAGATAGTTACTAAACTGGTAATTTTTCATAAAAAATGCTTTTCGTTTATATTTAAGCACTTAAAAATAATACTTGATTTTCAAATTGACCTTAGTTTTTAGAGGAAAACATCAAGCATATTACAGAAAACAATCTCAGAAAATTTCATATCAATACTTGAATAACTTTTTGAGAAAACATTGTTACGGTCGACAGTTTTCCTCAAAAATATCATTTCTCAGAAAACACATCTAAAGTTTTCATGCAGCATAAAATAATGCTTACAGTTCGGTAGTAAAACAGCTGTAACTCCATTTGTAATTCACGTCGAATAAAAAGTGAGACAGTTTTAGAAAGCTGGTTAAACAGGCTACAAAATTAAATCATAATTTTTTTTTTGATAATTTCATCAAAAACGACGATTATAAACCAGTCGGATATTCGGGACAAACCCTGGACACAGCTAAAATTCAGGTCCTCTCCGATTTTTTTGGGATGTCTGGTAACCTTAATGGGACACATCACCCCAAAAAATGGCCAAAATATCAATTTTTATTTTATTGACTTATTTTGCTGATCTTATCTTTCTACTTATTGTACCGAAATTTCAAACTTGTACCTTTAATATTATAGAAGTTATTTAGCTTTTTATTTACGGTAACCAATGATAAACATCTGCAAATGACAACTTTAACTGGCTTTTTCTCTATGTTCGACTTTTCTTCACTTTCGTGTTTTCAAAATGATAAGGCTTTTTTTCCTTTTAAGATAGAGCTTTCAAATTTCTTGTACTTGTTTATCGTTATGTGTATGATAAAACTGTGCATGCGATAGGCATTCAGTTACTTAGTTTTTTATATACAAGATATAAATTAAGGCAGTACTAAATTTTCTCATTTTTCACCACATAAAACAGTAAAAAATCTATATTTAAGCAAATATTAGATGCACCTTAAAATCCATACACAGTTTTGTGTAATACATTTCAGTGAATCTGGAAGTAAAATTTGAAGCAAAAATATTCATATTTGAAAGTAGTGGAGAATTTAAAAAATTGAATTTTTCTTTTAAAAAAGTTTAAATTTTAACTTAACAAGCAGATCAAAGTGAATTTTTTCTCTTTAAGATGACTTTATGTGATTGTTAAGTTTTAAAACTATGAAAACTTTTTCAATAATACTTCAAATAAAAAAAATTGATTAGAAGGTAATGTGTCCCCTTAATTAATGAAGTCTTCAAATTTACAGAGATTTATTTAAAGGTGTAAGTGAGCATGAAAAGAAATGGATCATGTTCTTTAAATTTCGACCGAAGATGCTCTTGATACTGGGAGAGGATTTCGTATTGTTGCAAAAGGTCTCTCTGTGGTGTATGGTGTAAACAGTCCAACGCGCAGGATAATGGAGAATGAAGGTTTATTTATAAAATATGCAGGAAAACACGTAGCACAGGTACAGGAAACAATAGTCCTTGCACAGATTACCAATGCAAATAGACAACAATTCACAGGTAATGACAGTTCAGCACTTTGATATCTAACAGCACAAACAGTCAGCAAATAACTAGTAACGACAATAACAGCTCAGCTCACCAGCTGATTAGCTCACACAGCGGATAGAACTCCGAAGACGTTCACGCTTCAAAGTGAAGGAACCAGTCGATCAAAGACGCTGCTGTGATCCGAACGCGGCCTTATATACTCTCCCCGTTAGGCCGTGACGTCACATAGAATTTTCATGAAAAACCTGGATCTCGGCCCCTAATAGAAATATCGAAAAAAGGGTTGCATTTTCGGGAATAATCTATTTGTCGCCAAGGTCGCCAAGGTCATGCGTGCCACGAGAGTCGCTGAGGTCACTCCATGTTTCACCTTGTAAAACCCTCTTCCCAACCATAAGACTTGCCTTGCTGGGAAGCGACTTTCCATGACTGTAACAGTATTTAACACAGGACGCTGTAGATATTGCGGGAAAGGTTTCATGTCTTCAAGTTGAAACTGTCAGAAACTGGGACTTTTGGAGCCAATCTGGGAAGCCTGATCATTTTGCATAATATAGCATTCATGTCGCATCTCAGTTCCAATTTCCTTCTAGCCAATAAAAACATAGTGAGGACTTTACCTGAGTCTTCTTGTTTTGTTTGGGTTTTTTGGCGAAAGAGCCATCATTGGCTCTACCGCGCTATAAATAACCCGATTCCTCTTTAACATCGCCCTGCGACTGATACTAATGACAACACGAGCCTATCCATTACGAAAATTAATAATGCTCTAAAGCCGGCCATTCACTTGAAGTATAGCCGTGTCACTTGTCCTAAGCCCGGTTTTTTCCCACCCATTTTAATCGAAAAATACAGGCACGCCATTCACAAGGACGCCTACTCTGAAGGAAGGTAGGGGGAGCGATCTTCTTTCCCTCTCTACAGCTGCTTGTCAATCGCTCTTCGATTTTCCCCAGTCAGCAGATTTTAATTTATGGTACCCTCGAAGCGAGGCTTGAAGGTAGCAAGTTCTTATTGTTCTTTTCGCTAGCCTCTTTCAGAGTCTCTCTGATTTTTCGTTCCGATTTCAGTCCAGACGGAATTCCAACCACCACAAGCCATTTGGCTGGTTTGCATAGATATTTATGGATTTTTCCTTCTCGCATCCAAAATATCCAGTTTATCTGTGAAGTGAATGGTCGGCTTAAGAAATTATGCTATTAAATTTCCCATTGCTGACTAAATCACTGTAAGTATATCCTGTGTATAGTAAAAGTTGGGATGAAAAATTCATCAGAAGCTAATATTTATTTTTTAACTAGCAGGAGTGCTTTCTCCATGACTTTTCCACACTCTTCCACAATATGACGCGTTTTGTGTTTAATTTCGCGTGTAATTAAGGCAATTTAATGTGTATTATGGAAAAGTTCCTTTTCCCCTTTGACCATTTGGGTCAAAATTTTGTTACAGACCTACAGTTTTCAGTTATCATGTTCGCGTACACGCGGGCAGCCAGGCAGAAGGGGAGTCTGCCCTTTCGCCGAATTTATTTTAAATTTTAAAGTAGATCGACAAATTTGGTGCGAAGATCATATGCTAAAATTATCCATGTAACTCGTTGTATTTTTGAGTAATCTTTTTCTTATACACGCAACTAGAAAGACCGATGGACAGTCAACCAATTGACAGATTTAGAACAAAATTTGATACAAATTTACTATTCTACAGATAGAATGAAACGCAAATTTTCATCAACATAAACTTTTCTAATTTTAAATTATCGTGTTCATAAATTGAGATAATTTTTTAAAAATTATTTTTTTTCGACTCTGGGAGGTCTTAAATGTAGATATTCATCAAAATCTCAATATCTATTTTTTAAACGATTATAATACTTTCTCCTTGTATACAAGAGAGAAAAACGGGACAATCTGCGGCTTTTCATTCAAAAGCGGGACAAACAAGCAAGAGCCGGGACATCTGGCCACTTAATTCAAAGAGGTATTTTTTTTTTGCCATTGCAATGTTTTAAAGATGTTCTGAAAATTTTAAATATGGTAAACTTACTTATGAAGTTTGAAAATCACCTAAAATGCCCTAAAATTCAAATCGTAATTTTCAGTAATAGCTGGTGTATTTATTTCCATATTGGTTTTATTGGCGACTTAGGAACCTCATTTAGGTATAAAAACACTTTCAGATTTAATGTACAAACAATATAATTTTGCGTTGCCGTGCATATAATATGAGACGGTGTTTTTAAAATTTCAACTAACCATTAAGAGAAGAGAAGAAAAACTGAAAAACACCCAAAGTGTTTGTTACTTTGTACGTAACATAAAACAAATATCAATTTGGAGCTTAAAATAACACCCAACTGGATAAGACAACTGTTTTTTAATACTTTGCTATGTAAATTATGAAATATTATCAGTTCTGTCTGGGGAATGCCGTTCCGTAAATACACGGATCTGACTGAATAAAATTAATTTTCAGTAAAATAAAAAAATAATTAAAAGCGAGCTTTTATTCTCACGCTAAAAACATCTTTTTTATCAAAAATATGAAGGTCAAAATAAATCATAAAAGCGTGATGTGCTGATAGGAATATTTAAATAAATTACGAAATCACATTTATTGTATATTTTTAAGTTTTAATGAATCTTGAGGGATTTTCTGATATTAATTGTGGCCTAATTTTCTTACATTATTTTTTTCAGTGCCTCAAGCTTTTACAATTTTATTTTGACTTTCGTATTTTTAATTTTTAAAAATCATTTTTTACTTTTCGGGCACTAATAAAAGCATGTATTAAAAAACCCTTTTATTATTATTATTTTCTTTTTAGTCTTTAAGTTTTTTTCAGTCTTCATCTTAATTCATTATTATAAATATTAAGAAAATTCGTAATACATTTTTCTCAAATTCACTACCAGATGACGCATCTCATATAGAATTAAATTTAAATAAAAATTAATGGATTGATTGATAATTAAGTTTCGAAAATATTAAAATATTGCACTGAAACACACCATTACAAAAAATTTCAAAACTCTGGTACGTAAGAAAGTGAGTGAAAGTGAGTCAAAACTTGATGCCCTTGATATGGCAAAAGAATCATTTCAACCGACGTAACAGTTCCATTCCCATGACAAACGTGACTACGCATGTCATCTAACCAGTGGAGAATCTGGGGGGGGGGGGGCTATGGGGGTGCAGCCCACCCAGAGCTAAACCGAAATTCTTGAATTTATTTAAAATCACTACAGCTGCTTTTTCTTAATTTTCATTTTAAAAAAAATAATAAAATCGTGATGACATTGCTTTCTGGCTTGACAGGTTCGAAATTTTTCCTACTTTTCTAGTCCTTCCACTTGTATTAGTAGCGTTCACGCGGTCAAAAACATTTTTTGGCTAGTTATTTCATTGTATTTTTTATTAAATTATCGAAAGTATTGTAATGTTCTTCATGATTCTTATTGTCAGGTGAGGAAATAGTGAGGTAAAGCTAAAGAGTTTTGGTTTACGTAAGCCATGACGTTTGACATTCGTCACTACGATACAAAATTTTTATGGCTCAAGCCCCCAGGCCAAATCTGCTGGATTCGCCACTGCTTCAGCCATTTCTCTTCCATACGCAATTTCATGGTTGCTTACCAGTTTTGATTAGTGTTATTTTTCTCTAAATAATCTCTTAGATATACAAACTGGTCGAATAGAATGTCAGTACTGCCAATATCGAGGAAACGGGAGAAAACCAGGCAAATAGTAATACGGGACTGAGTAGTGAAGTACGGTGACAGTCCCGTAAGTACGGGACGCATGGCAAACCCAAACATAGGCCTTTTGCGACAACGCACAATACTCATATGTTGCTTGCAACAATTTGAAAGCAGAAGTAGTTTATTTCTGCGAGTTTTTTTTATCAATAAAAATGTTTTGGCAAGTTTGGCATAAGAAATTTTGCTTTAAAAGTAACGTTATGTTTTACATTCTCTTCAGGACAATGGTCATTTCAAGTATTTCAGGAAAATTGAGAAATCTCAAAACTTATTAACTTTCATTCAATTCCTTTCTTAAATCACATTGTTATTAAACTGGAAGTCGCATGACTACACAGCTGAGAAAAACTTTCGTCGCGAGTAAATAAGTGTAAAGCACCGTTTATACGTTTTTCATTTATACGTCGTTTTATCACAATCCCGATAAAACGACGAGTCTACCTTCTACTACTATTTATGTAGTAAGAAGGTAGACTAGTAGAGAGACTAGCAGAAATAGGTTGACAGTTCGAGGGCTCTCTAGAAAATTCCTTTTGTCGCCAAGTCGCCAAGATGGTCGCCAAATTTATCGCCAAGTTTAGCATCTCAGGGAAACAACTTTATAGCTTTGTAGCAGTATTCATTGTTATGATAAATTGCTTCGTTTATACGACGCAAAGTTTCGGTTGTACGTCGTTTTGTCCCGTTCTAAAATGTGAAAATTTCCTCCTTTCTAGTATGTGAAGTGTGATAGAGATATCATCACTTCGAAATTATTCACAATTGGCGAATTAATAGAAGAAGACAAATTGTCTGGTGCTAATTTAAGCGACGATGAAGAAGTTATTCCACTTTCCTCTAAAGACGCAGTGGACTCCATTGAAATACTTGTAACTTATTTCTTTTGTCAAAAGAATACTGAAAAACATTCAACGAACTTAATTCGATTCATAATGATGTGCTAAATACTTCCAAACAATTAGCACGTCAGACGATGATTAAAGATTTTCTTAATTAAACGCCTACCTGTATGCAAATAAATCGTATAAAATATGCATAATTAGTAAAGATATGAAATAAAGGTATAATTTTTCTCATTTTTAAGATAAATGTTCAATTTTAAAATGTAATTATTGATTTCCATACTATGTAGTATCATACTAGTTAATACTTTTAAATGAATGTGATCAGTAGCATTCAATTTGTAACAATCAAAGGTGTTTATTAAGATTTCTATTTTACATCTTTTTATTTATACGTCGTTTTACGTCAGTCCCTCGAAAGACGTAGAAACTGTGCTTCACTGTATAAGTAATTTAAAAATAATGCATTATGGCCACAACATTGAAAGTGGTCACATGTCCGAATTCTTGACAGAAAAAAAGTTATGAATGCAATAAAAATATTTTACTTATTAAATAATGCATCTATTATTAACCTGAAGAATAATGGGGGAGGGATTAGGGGAGTTTTATTAAATCCTGACCTTGAGATGGGTCCAAATTCGGAAACCAATGAATGAATGCCTTATTTAAATGATTATTTTAAATATATTGAAAAAAATGAAAGAAACTCGAGACGCTTGGGAGATAATTGGGAGACCCTACTGGGAGGTAATACGAAAATGAATGCGCATTAGAAATGACAGAAAAATTATGAAATTCCATTAAAAATTATAGGATTTTTAACATTGAAAAGAGTAATTAGGTCATTTTAGTAAATCATTTAGATAAAAAGGAAAAGAACTTACGTGGATCACTTAATCATCTAAAGTGCCCAACGGATTCTTATCATAGCAATGCATTCCCGAAATAGAATATTCTATCATCTAATTGGATTGAAGAGGTAATTTCCTTGTCGAGCAGTTAAGGATGCTTAAACGAACGACTGAACTCAGTTATTTAATATGCAGTGTTTTTGAAATACGCAGCTGTTTGCGAATTTTCTTTAAGAACCTTTGAGCTTTCGAAACGTACTTCCCTAATTTTATCGCGTGGTTTTCCAAAGAGTGCCACTATCATATGTTGGTGACTTTTCAAATAAGTGTTTCTCAGAATCTTATGAATCGCGTATTTCCTGGGGATCATTATATATTGTTGAAATTCTTGATTTTACAGAGACGAAGATTTTATCAGGACTGGATGAAGCTGTGTAGGGGCCCTTAGGCAACGCAAATTTCGGGGCCCCCTTCCAAATATCCCAAACCAGATATTTTTTATTGATTTTAATAATTTTTTTATAGTTTTTAAGGTACACATATAGCGACAAACTGAGATAACGAAATATTTATTTGTGAAGAGAGGTGGTTTCGATATTTCGTGTATAAAAAATTTAAAAGTAATTTTAAACAAAATGGCAAAAAAATTTACAAAACTTTTTTAACACATTTTAAATACTAAAATACAAAGTTTTCCAAGGTTGCTGACTCGTGGGATAGTCCGCCAACTGAAAAAAATGGAGCACATTGATCTGCAAACGACGTTGAAAACATGAAAAAAAACCCTGTTTAATCCTGAATATTGTTTTGAAATTCAAACGACATTTGATTTTGATTTGAATATGTTCAAGTACATAACCCTTCTAAATGAAATGAAAGCACAAAATCAGATAACCTTGAAATCACAGCAAAGAAAAAAAAATCTCGAGACCTTGGGGGTCCCTAAAATTGCGGGGCCCCTAGGCAGTTGCCTACTTGGCCTATTTAATAATTCAGCCCTTGATTTTATTAATAATTTCTTTGGAAACCAGATAAACGCAAATAAGCCATCATGTTATTCGAAAGAATTCCAGCTTAAAGCATCATTAATAAATAGTTTACGTCCCTTGAAAGTTCAACATAAATTGTTCAAAATAGAAGCATTTTATAACCTTGCTTTCTGTACAACGTTTGATCACAATAATATTTTTTACCTTCTCTTACATGAAAGAAAGCTCGATGTTTCAATGATTGTGCTCGTTCCTTGAGTCCGAAAATATCTTTGGAATTATACCTGTTTGTATGTGAATACGATAACTAAAAGAAAATAATTATTTAAAAAATAAAAATTTTAATAGACCACGTTTTTAAAACGGACTAAAAAGTATAAAATAATTTCTTCTAGCCCTATACAGATTTATAACCCCATACAGATTTAAAACGAAAAACGTGGGGCGCATGTAATAGATAATTGATGTATAAATAGTTTATTTCAGTCACTAACAATTTTATTGCAATGGAAATGATATGAACTGTTGTGTGAGTTTTCTCAACGACAGCTACTCCCTACACTCCTTACTATTAAATATTGCATGCGCCCCACGTTTTTCGTTTTAAATCTGTATGGGGTTATAAATCTGTATGGGGCTAGAAGAAATTATTTTATACTTTTTAGTCCGTTTTAAAAACGTGGTCTATTAAAATTTTTATTTTTTAAATAATTATTTTCTGCTTTTTAGTCTTCTGTGTGTGAAATTTTGCAATCGATTTTAAACATCTTGATGAGATTATGACGGAGACATGTGACAAATTTCAGGTTTATTTCAGTTTCTCTTCACCTGATCATAAATAAAAAATTGTTATTTTCCTGAAAAAGTAAGTTATGTGACGCAGAGACATTTGAGATATAATGAAAACGTACTGCGCATGCGCAAAGATATGGCTAAAATATAGGGGTGCTTCGATGATCCCATGGGTCATCCATATACCCAAGAACCAAATCTGTAACGTTAATAGTTTTCGAGATATAATGAAAAACGTACTGCGGATGCGTCATGCAAAACATGAAATGACAGACAAACGGACAGACAGACAGACAGACAAGAAAGCGAATTAATAATGCATTGTCATCTAGTTCTGAACTATGTTTAAAGTTTCAAGTCTCCAGCTCATCAGGAAGTTAGTTTAAAATCGATCGCAAGATTTGTACCGAACAGACAGACAGACAGACAGACAAGAAAGCGAGTTAATAAAAACGTGGTAAAAATACAACGAATTTTGAAATTTGGACGAATGAAATATGGTACTTGGTCATTAGGTATCATACACTAGCATGTGATGATTTTTCAAGGATAATTGCAAAAATTTGAGGCAACTTCTGGTGAATGAATTCCAAACCTTTCGCGACAGCGAACTTATTATTAATTAACTGAGCCTCAAAAATAATTTTTACATAAAAGTAATTTAATGAACATATTTCAATGTTCGCTTACATCTCGTTTCCATTTCGTTCTGGAAAGTTTCAGGAAAGCAAAATTTTTTTGAACGGCTTTTAGCAACTAGAGCAGGGGTTCCCAACCTTTTTTCCTTCGCGTACCCCTTGATTTGTACCCCCTACTGTCATACCCCTCTCTCCAACCACTTGTCAATGCAAAGAATTTTTTTTTATATAAATAATGTTACGGGTTTAGTTAAGCTGAAGCGTCAAATGACTCGAATTAATAAGCTTAATTAATAAGTCTAAATAAGAAAATAAAATAAAAAGCATACAACAGTGGCGCCCAGTGAAGCTACAGCTTTTGCGAAAACAGTGAAACTCATGCATAATCGGGGCTTCTGAAGACAATACAGTAGAGTCTCTCTACAGCGAATTTCTCCCTATAACGAGATTTTTAATCGGAATGTTAAATAACATTCGAAATATTCTCCATATAGCGAAGTGGTTGTCTCCCTATAACGAATTTTTTCAGACCTTTATCTTTTTGATTTTTGTCATTTTTGAAGGAAGTTGCTAATTTCTGTGCAAACAAATCGCTCACACGTGCCTGTTTCTGGAACCACTCACATTGCTCATTCCAGCGTAACACATAACAATAGAATGCTATGTGAAGGGTAATGCAGTTGTGGGGACCTGGGTTTCTACAGAGAGAGCAACATTTCTACGGGTCAGGATTCCAAGAATTGGAGTGGGGGTGGAAACAGCAAATGGATGTAACAATACGCATTTTATGTTTATCCGTACTAGTACATATTATTCTCTAAATTGGTGAATTGTCTTCACTTTTGAGCATTTTGTTTATACAATAAAAATTAGTATAATTTTAACAAATTTATAATAAATATTACTTCATTTTTAATTGAAAGTCAAAATTAAATATTTTTGAACTTATTGCACATACTAAAAAGTTCGTAACACTTACTTAAATAACTGCAAAATCTCCGTATAACGAAATTTTCTCTATAGAGAATTTTTCAACTGGAACCAAGCGTTTTCGTTGTAGGGAGATTCCACTGTATATCAATTATTCACCAAGTTCCCTTTATCTTTCATTTTTCTTATTTTGAGCGTAGGCTTTAGATTTGGACAACTTTCACTTCTCACACCAATCTGGGGAAACAAAATTCTGTAACTTTTTTAATCCCTCATTTTTTCTTGTGTCCTCCATTAGGTTTCGCGTATCCTCAACTGATCCTTCGTGTACCCCCAAGGGTACGCGTATCACAGGTTGGGAATCTCTGAACTAGAGGGAGCGTCTTCCCTTCGACTTTATTTACTATCCCTTCGCATTCTTTATTCGACTTACAGAATATGGCGCGTTTTGGGTTTACTTTCATAGTGAAGTAAAAAGAATAAAGTATGCATTTTGAACTTCTTCCCTTTACCTGATTAAGTACAAAAATTTGATAAAGATACACAATTTTAGTGTTGAGACCAACATACCGAATTTCCTTTATCTAACAAGTTGCATTTTTCAGTTATCGCGTTCTGTTACTCGCAGACAAACAGTACAGCTGATTCCGCTTAATGTGATCAGTTCGGGACTTAAGAGTTTTTATAACATTAACCGACTGATAACAATAACCGAATTGGGTAAAATCAACTATATTTTTCTCACATCAAGGGAAAAGAAACTAAAAGGGAAAAAAAACACTTCCCTCACACTGTAAAAAAAATTCCGTAAAATTTACGGTTTTAAACCGGCAGCTGGGTTGGTTGTGCAAAACCGTAAAAGTTACGAAGTAAATCCGTAGGCAGAACGGTTTTTTACCATACAGGAACAAGTTTTTCCCGTAAAAGTTACGAAGTAAATCCGTAGTCACAACGGTTTTTTACCGTATGAAATTAAGTTTTCTCCGTAAAAATTAAGTTATCGAAGTAAGTGACGTCATCGACTGAGTTGAGTTGTTTTTCTCCTTCTGTCCGAGTTGAAATGTGCTGATGTGTATTATCAATTAATCAAGGCTTAATTATTAATTTCAATTAGTTTAATTAATATAATTCTTAATTGAACTTACTTGGACGATTTTGATGCAAGATGGTGACAAAACTTCTAACTCCTCCGAGCCGTGGATCGAAACCGCGTTCATAGAAATAAAGGGCAGTCGCTCTAACCACTAGACCACCGGAGACTTCATAAAATGAAGTAAAAATAATCTATTTGAGTTTTAAAGTAACTATAGCTCTAGTGGCGCCACCTAGTGGTGTAAAAATCAACTATTGCCAGAACATGTGTTTTAAGGTTAGCTTTCATGAGTGACAACAGGTTACTGCAACATGTGTAAACAATAGCGGAGATGGAACCCTATTAAAAGCATGAAATGAATGCAATAAAATTACATTTAAGAAAAGGGAAAATTATCGTACGGAAAGCAATACCGTATGACGAAAAATAGAATTTGAACTGACGGTTTTAAACCGTTTATGGCTGGAGCGGAAAACGGTGAAAAACTGTTTTGTCAACAAAACAGCTTTAAACCGTCAAATATACGGAAAAAGTCCGGGAAAAAAACGGATATTTTTTACAGTGCAGGGCTATCTATAATTTATTTCAAATATAACAATTAAAAAAATTCATTAATTGTTGCTTGACAACAATTATTCCTTAGCAGTTCATTTATATATTGTTCGTACTCGTATTGTTTTTTAAAATCTGTTGAACGATGCTGCACGCCGCGTTTCAAAATATCAAAAGCTTGCCTCATTTAGGCGTTCATTGGAGGGTTTTCTTCTGCACATTCGTCATCAACTTTTATTGCTTGGTATTGCTCACAAACAGCTTGGCAAATTTCCAAGTCTATTATTGTGGCAGCTACTGGAATGTCCTCGTCAATGGACATCCACTCTTCATACTCTTCCTTTTGCACACCTTCAGAAGGTTCAATGAAAATTACTGACGGTCACGTCCCTGCGTGCTAAATGAAAAATAAACACCGAAATTCTTGGAATGTGTGGGGGAAAGTGGCCCCCAGATGTTTCCTTAGAATTGGAGCGAGAAATTCTACGAACGTCAATCGTTAACGCTGGTTGAAATTGAGAGATCGGTCAATTCTCTACTTCAAAATTGATAGCATTAAATGATGTAGTGATCTCACTAAACGAATAATTTTGTGTACAATTGAATACGTAGAATCGGGAACAGAGATTTTTGATAATATAAAGCGAATGATAACATTAACCACGATCACATTAAGCGGAGTCTACTGTATATACTTCAGTGGCGTAGCTACAGGAGGGCGGAGGGGGCGGTCCGTCCAGGGCAGCACTTCGAACGAGGCGGAAAAGTCAGACATGCAGGAAAACAATTTTATAACTAAGAAGAGCAGCACTAGCCCAATTTGTGTGCATAAAAAAACTAATGTAATTCATTCGTAATTTTCGCCTTTTGTCGGTAAAGTGCCGATATGTGAAAGAAAGACCGGTAGTGGATGCGCGATTTCATGGCCTATCTGCAGAGATCGAGAGCGTCAAACTACGAATTAAGTTACGAATAAAATACTTTTCCTGGATTTTATTTATTTTTTTGTGTTTTATGTATCCTATGTAACTTGTAAAGGAAGGGCGGCATGTTACGAGTTCACCCTGAGCGGCAAAAGTAGCAGCTAGGCCACTGATATACTTTAATGATACAAAAACGTTTTTGGCCCACCCCGCTTCACAGAATACTGATAACAAGATGAAACTTTCAGAAATGGTAATGTTTAATGTGCATAATATTTGCAGGAATTTTTGTAAACTCAGCGCAAATATTTGGGAAGATATAAAGGTTTTCTTAAAAAATCTCAGGGTACCTGTTTTTGCTTATAACATGAGTTTTCTGTTAGTATATTATACGAAAATTTGCAGAAAAGATGACCAATATCTTAGAGAAGCATTTGTGTAAAACTTTGGAAAGAATTGTTGAATATTACAGGAATTATGAGCGATTTTAGTAAATAGTGTTTTACTGCATGCCAAAACATAATGTAATTTTTCTTTCACAACTGAAAGCCAGATATAAAGGGCAACTTATATAAAAAAAGAATTCAGGTTCAATATCATTAGTATTCAGATCATTGAGCGAAATTTTGGCTCTGTCGAAGAGAAGCTAAAAGATGAGGGTTGTACCTAGGTGCAAACTTATATCTTTAAATAGTTATATTGAATTGTATAGCGGTTAGAATTTGCTGCATACCCATACTTATCAATTACGTGCATAACTTAAATTCAGCTAATTAGGCACTATAAATAACAAACATTTATTACTTTAATTATATTATTTACATGATTATTAGCAAGTTGC
>BGPR01025514.1:0-22282 GCA_013235015.1 Araneus ventricosus
ACTGGGCATGGTGTCTCCTGGTGTGGTAAATACATGGTATCACCCCATTGTTGGCGCCTTTGAACTGTAAATTGGCATCTTGGCGATCAATGGTTGCCATAATATGTGAGTGCGCCAATGCGCACCTTACTGCACACTAGTCTTGTCTCTGGCTTATCAAAAACCATGTATATAGTTCTCTGTGTGTGATCGTATAATAAATGTTGTGACCGTGAACAAGGGCCATGTTTCCACTTTCTTATTCGACGGACATTAAAATACGAATTCCACTCCACTGCTCTCCATGAGTTTGGACGGAAACACCATTGATATCAATTTTTTAACGTCGACCTTTATTTTTTGGTTTTCTTGCAAAATTAAAAGTTGTAAAGCAAAAAGGAAAAGTAAATTTTTAGAGGATTTTAAAAGTGAGAACAAACTGGAGGGAGTGGCCTCCCCTAAATTTCTCGTCTCGAATCTACTCAACGCCACGAGGCGACAAATGCAAAAGTTGGGGGTAGAAACGAAAGTTTAACTTACCATTACGCAATAATGACCTTGCTTCATTGTGTGATGAGAAAAGACGAATAGGTGATTTGAACAACTTTTTTTCAATCAATTGAAACGAATTTGGGTACAGGTCTACAATTAAGATAAGAAGACCAGATATCAAGTTTTATTATTTAAGCCATAAGGTTAAAAAGTTATCGTATTAACAAGTATGCGATTATACAGACCGACAGACAGTCAACCCTTTGACGGATTTGGTCCAAATTTTATACGGACCTACATTCCTGATGATGAAACTATGTACCAAATTTTATCCATCTAACTATTCAATTTTTTGAGTTATAGTGTTCACATGAACGCGGACAGACAGACAGACACACTTTCCATGGACGGATTTCGTCCAAAATTTGTTAGAAATCTGCAAATTATGTTTAAAGACCACATACCAAATTTCATCCCCGTAGCTCTAATAGTTTTCGAGTTATCGTGTTCACAGACGGACATAATTCCAGAATTGTTTTTTTCGTATTCAGGGAGGTCTAAAACGTGGAGAGTCGTCAAAATCTCGACTTCGAATTACAATACTTTCTCTTTGTATACTTCGTATACGAGAAAGTAAAAACAGCTTTATATATGTCTATACTTATAAAAGGCAATGTTTATGTATATGTGTGTGCGATGTCCAGACGAATCTGTCACACTTACAGCCTTGAACATGGGCACACAGGTAGTCTTATTGGAGACTCAATGCACCTCGAAGCCGGAATTTTAAAATTTATTCTAGAAAATTTTTTGTTTAGTATTTGGTGTTGTTTTGGTTGATTTTTCGCAGTAATTTCTCAACAGAATGGTTTTGAATAATTGTACGAAAAAAATAGACACACCATAGAAAAGAGCACACGATTCCTATTGTAATGAAGTTAGTTTTGAATTTCTAATGTAATTTACTGAATTTTGAGAAATTTTTAAAAAATATTCAGTTTTTCCACCGAAATTTTATTTTTGTTTTTAAATTTGCTGCATCCAACGTTCTAGTAACACTATTATTTTCACTTTTTTTCAGCTTATAACTGCAACGGTTCTGTCGGATTTAAAACAAGAACGGTTAAAATATCTTTTCCCGTTTTTTTTAAATTAATTTTTCCTGGTCAGTTGAAAAATATTTTTTCTATTGCGAGCTTCCTCCCGCGACACTTCTCCGGAACGTTGCTGGCAATTTCATTGGCTGACGGGGCGGAGCGGAGGTGACGTCATAACCTTCAACTGAATGACTCCGATTATTATTTTCGGATTCGATTTAATATTTTGCTTGCTGTAAAATAATCATTTTCACACTGCAATTTTTTAATAATGCTTCGGATCAACATACTCTGTATTGCTTTTCTACGGTTGAAATGTAAATATCGCGAAGAAAAATAAGCTAGAAAATCAATAATGTGTATCTTTTGTTTTGTTTTCAGAACTTTTTCATGTCATTGTGGGCGTTTTTTTATTATTATTATTTTGTTGAAGTCCTGATTCCATGGGCAACGCCGTGCGCGTATTACTAGTATATAATATTGATAATAATACGAATCATAGTAGAAACAAACAGCAAACTATATAAAAAATTATTAAAAAATGTATATATTCTAAATTCGTCAGATTAATCCGTTGATTCAACCTTTTAATTTTAAAACTTTTTTTTCACTTGTTCAACAAATTTTCAAACAAATGCTTCATTTGAGCTTCTAAGAAATAGCCGAAATTCCCCCCTCTCAAAAGAATTTGATGTACGTAAGGAAAACATCTTATATTATAATAGCAGTAGTGAGAGAGTAGTTGGTGAAATGGCATAACCCAATAAATCGAGTATCCAAGTAAACAAGAATTGAAATTTTGATTAGAGACTCGCGTCTTACTACTCGGAATTACGTGGTGAACGTGGTTTTCAACAAAAACTAGTTTATCAGAACGTAAATCAAAACATCTAATGTTAATATTGAAAAATTTATCTCATGAATGTTTCGATATCTGAGAAAATCGTGAAATCAACAGAGGAATTTAAAAAGAAATGTGTTTTGTCCAAACTTCTCGGACCTGCACGTGAAGAAATATTGTCAATCCGGCCCAATTTCTAAAAGTACGAAGCTTTCGCGATAACGACTGAAAGAACGAAGAGATAACACCCTTATCTTTAACAGATCCGATTTGATATATATGGTATCCTAGCAGGTGACAAAAATTGGCTCTGTCTAGATATAGTCAACAGAGAACAAAAGTTATTATATCAGCCGAGGAAAAAAATCTAAAGATTTCACTCTTACTCCTATGGATCCTATGTTCTGTTATTCATAGGAGCTGTTACGTGTTAATTTGAAGCTGCGCATAACCTCACCACATGCGAATGACGTCACATTTGTTTCTACATGAGTTAGAACAGGGATCGGCAACCTGAACGAGTCGCGCAGCTTTGAATTATTTCTTAGTTTCCAGTCTAGAATTTATTATATCTTATTTGTTTTAAGTGATTGTACGAGTCACCATAAGCTGCTGTTTAGAATAAACATAAGGCATGGACACTGAAAACACATACATATGCATACAGGGTGATTCGAAAAAGTTCCGACAAACTTTAAACATAGTTCAGCAATATCAAAGCAAATCATTTTTACATAGAAACATATAGGCGGCAACTCCGAGTGTGCGCGCTAGCTATATAATGAGAATAAAAAAATAAATGGCTGTAGATATGGTTAGCAAAACAGGTGTGTTAAACGATGCGTGAGTAATGTTATAGAATGTGTAGAAACATACAGACGGCAACTCCGAGTGTGAGCGCTAGCTATATAATGAGAATAAAAAAATAAATGGCTGTAGATATGGTTAGCAAAACAGGTGTGTTAAACGATGCGTGAGTAATGTTACAGAATGTGTAGAAACATACAGACGGCAACTCCGAGTGTGCGCGCTAGCTATATAATGAGAATAAAAAAATAAATGGCTGTAGATATGGTTAGCAAAACAGGTGTGTTAAACGATGCGTGAGTAATGTTACAGAATGTGTTCGAAGCACGCGAGTGCTCCACTACTGTGAATTTTAATTGAGAAATACCAAAGTCGACACAACATCTGGTGCTAACGATTCAAGATGAGACACCTGTCTGTTTGGAAGTCTTTCACGATACGGTGCTCATCTATTTTCATTAACTACCCCATATATTAAAGGCAAGTCTGCCAAATCAGAATTGCAAAAACTTCATCCTGCGTTGGCTATGTATTCGTTGTTGTGACTAACCCACTTGGTCCAACGTACCTAGGTAAGATCATGAGTCAAGAACTTACGATAAAGGGGAAGTGGGACAGCTTTTGTGGTGAGAGACCCTTGGACCACCCCGATATCACCTGAGATAGGAGCCTGGCTTTAGTTCCAGTATATGGGATTGCATTGCAAGCTCATGGGGGATTGGGCCACATTTCAGCTTCGCTTGCAGGAAAACCTCTAGCAACCAGCCCGAACGCAAGGAACAATCCGTTTCTTAAATGCACATCACCCTGTTAATATTTTTGAATAATGCAGGTTAGGGTAACCTGAGAGTAGAACTCGTGATGCGTCTCATGTCTGAGTAACCAACCGATTGAAGTTCATCAGGTATGATGAGACGCCTAAACTCACTCGGCCACTGCTGTCTGTTTTTAATGGCAATTAATAATGACTCATGATGACCAAGTTGCTTTAGTTCAAACAATACCATCTAATATGAATGGCATTTCGGTCGATATGTTTTCAATATAAAATTGATTTCTCTCTGTATGATAGACCTACCGTTAAATTCGAGAAGGTTCCGATAAATTTTAAGGGTAGATCTATTCGTACTTACATATTACCAAATTCAGTTTTACTTAAGCGATGATTATTGAAATGAGTATTAGATTATAACAAGAAAAAATACTCCAGTTATCGTGTTCACAAGATAAACATGGGAAAAAGCGATATATATATATATATATATATAAAATTTTTAACGAAGGGAGGAATTATGCATAAGCACGTGTAACTTTAAATCTCTAAAGCTGCTCTTATGGTTCGATGTTATAAGTTAATTTTTTACGAGACTTTTTCTAAATAATAGAGTCACTGCAATAAGGTAAATAGACACTAAATTAGCATAAAAGGAGTGTAGCTTTATAATCTTGGTGACGATGACAGATAATTTTGAGAGGGGGAAATTTTGTTAAAATGATGCAACATATTCAAAATTACAGTGAACCAAGTCCATGTTTTGTCCATTTTGCACTAAAAGTGCCAGAGTAATGTAGAAATGTATATTATATTTTATGTGTATTCAAGTCAAAGTTCAGTTTGTTTTCACCAGGCAGCAAGAGCAATTATAAGTCCTCTGTTGTTTGGAATGCAGCTAATCAACTTTGAGGTTTGTTTTCTCAGAAATGAATGTCATAAAGTTGGTTCGGAAATCTCCATATATTAAAGTAGCCTTGTCGTAAGTAAAATCTGAATGATAATTAAGTAAATTTATGTCTGTATGAAAGTTCTAACCTTTAAAAATCTTTCTTCAACAGCAAAGATTTTATTCGAATGAAATTCTGCCAATTCTAATTCTTTTGTTGTACTAAAGGTTCTCAATTTCCCTAGTTCAATTACGGCGAAAAATGAGGCAAAAGCTCTGATTTTTTTCATACCTTTTGAAATTAAAAAAAATTATAAATTTAATTTTGTCGATAAATCTAGCACAAGAGAAGACAGAAATATATGTTTCACCTGATGATTCTGAAATTTAATTTTACTATAATTTCGATATCCTTTAATATTTTTCTGAATCATCAATATATTACTAATTTCTCTGTATCGGATTCGAAAGGTGAAAACGTATCTGTCTTCATAAAAAAAACTTCGATGCTAGATCTGATAAAATTTTTAACTAATCTTTATTCTGCAGAACAATAAAGATTTCTTAATATTATCATACCTATCGAACACTTCCATTTCCTCTTCTGTCTCTTCCATCATCGTAGTGATAAGCGATGAAATAATTGTTCAATATTCGAGAAAAATGCCAGAATTAGTACTCGCTACGTGCTTCGTGTCTTACAAGCATAGCCGCTTAACTGATAAAAAACTTATTGAATCATTATCAAGTGACTCCTGCTTCGAAGATAGCAATACTGATTGCAATCTCTGAATTACCTGTTATCGTAATTTGTCACGTTCGCTTGAAGCTTATCTCGAAGTTTAGTTCGCTTAATCAAGAAAAGCATGACGGATTTCTGATGAAGTAATGACAATCACCTTTGTTTCGTTGACAATGAATGGATTTTCTGATGAAAAAAATTCCATTGTACTGGATGACAGAGTGTATTGCTTTTTTTTTTTTTTTACTGCGATGCGATTCTTTTAATTTTTTTGTGCTAACTTGATTTTAGCTATGTTGGTTTCCTCTAAATTTCATAGAAATACAACTATGGAGACTGAAGAGTGCTCAGAACAGAAAAAATGGCCGAATTCATTCCATTAAGTCATTAGACGAAACTGGTGGTGGATTTTACAGAATCTACCGCAAAAATTCACAAATCCCATTCGAAGTCACGCCCAATCTCGAAAATCAAAGTTCATGTGAACCATATAAGAGCAACAGAAAGGAAATTTGGAGAAATACTTCAAAGATAAACTCCCTTAAAAGCAAACTTCCGACTTCTTATCGATTACAAACACAGGTGGGTTTACAGATTTCCTTCTACCTGAAGTTTGTGGCAGTATTTCAAAATATAACACATGTAAATATAGTGCCCAAGTGCAAGAATATTGGGATTCATTTCATCCACCTCTTCCTCCACGACCACATTCATGCATTTGGCAGAGGCGGTTTCTCCATCGCAGTGGCGTAGCGAGAATGGGTGGCGCCCTGGGCATAATATTATTTTTTCGCCTACTCATCATAATCGGCTTTAAAAAGCAACACAAACGCATTAATGTTTTGTCTCCATGATGTATCCTCCTAAGATTGGAGCCCGGGTCATTATATCCCTCCGGCCCCTCTGTCACTACGCCACTGTTCCATCAGAACAGAAGAGCTGCAAGCACCCTCTGCAGTTATTTCATAAATTTATATTTCCTAGTTTCATAAAAATTGCTGATTTTTTTCATATTGCAATTCTGATTTTCCGACGCAAATGCAGGAAAAGTCATTTGTTTATTAACATACTAGCATCGTATCTCAGCTTCGCCAGCGAAACTCAACCCGGTAAAGAAGAAGGGAAAAATTCCTTTAAATGTTACTATATTTGTAGACAGTAAAGCAGAAAAAAAATGTCTTACGGAGTATATCAGAAAAGAGTTATCGCCCGCCCTGTCTAAGAATTCGGAGTATACTGAATGATAGTCGTGGCGACGTTAAGGCCCGGTGCACACTAGCTGATTTGTGTCGTTGAAGCTATAAAAATCACAATAGTAACCCCAATTCCCCCTGTGTGTCTCCACAGGGGGCATGGGGGTTACTATTGTTATTTTTATAGCTTCAACGATACAAATCAGCTAGAATCGGCTAGTGTGCACCGGGCCTAACCCCTCCAGTAGGAGGTACGTTCCGATATCCAGTGGCGTACCTAAGGGGGGACGAGAGGGGCGGTCCGCCCCAGGCGGCACTTGGAAAGGGGTGGCAAAATCAGACATGTAGGAAAACAGTTTTATAACTAAGAAGAGCAGCATCACTAGTTCAATCATTGTATATGTAAAAAAAACTACTATAATTAATTCATATTTTCCGCCTTTTTTCGGTAAATTGCCAATGTGTGAACGAAAGACTGGTGGTGGACGCGCGATTTCGCAACCTATCTGCAGAGATTGAGGGCGCCAAACGACGAATTGCGTTATTAAAGAACATTTTGTCCCCTCGAATATATATATTCTTTATTTTGAAGTTTATTTAACTTGTAAATTAAGGGCGGAATGTTGTAAGTTCTCCCCGTGCGGCAAAAGTTGTAGCTACGCCACTGCCGATATCAGAGCGTAGGTAACGCAATCTCGCACCGTTATTGTACCCACCAGGGAAGCGAGAACCCGCTCACTTACCCGATGGCTTCTCATTCCCAAATCTGAGGTGGACGCCGTTGGGAGTCTTATTGAGTATAACTGTTACCGTTAAAGTATGAAATCCGTTATTCTATAGAATACCTAATTATTCTATAGAATAACTGATCAAGTCAGTTAAAGTGTTAAATAAACTTTTATTTTACACTTTAACTAGTTATTCTATAGAATAACGGTCCACGCATCGTTAAAGTGTAAAATAGCCGACATGATGCAGCCTGTTTGTTAGTCAGATTGGTTATTTGTATTTTCAGCATCTGAAGTGGGCACCGGAATTTTTTTTTTATTTTTAAGAAACATCCTACGTCTTCGCTAGTAGCGGCAGCCGGAACCTAGTAGCTTCGCTAGCTCATTGAATGTAAGGAATCTGCGTTTTTTAAATACTCACATGAAGTAGGAAAAATTGTGCTCGCGATGCCTGCGGCATCTGAAATGGGCGCCGGGCAAATTTTTTTAACTTTAAAAACATCCTACGGCTTCGCTAGCAGCGGGAGATGGAACCTAGTAGCTTCGCTAGCTCATTGAATGTAAGGAATCTACGTTTATAGTGGAATTTGTCCATAACTTCGTTCCTAATAGAGATACCGAGACAATTCCTGTATATTCTTGAACCTTCATTGTCGCGAAATTCGCCAAGTTGCCTAAACAGTCGCCAAGTTTGTCGCCAAGGTTGACTGTCATTGACTTCCTTTTAATACGTATTCCTGTAAATCTCTCTTTCCAACTATAAGAATAATATGGCAAGAAAGCGACATTACAGTTTTATGACACTGTTATAGTGGTTTTAATTTTCCATCGGTTATGGCTGATATGCAATCAAAAGTTATAAAAAAGCGGACTTGTTTTAATGTCAGAATGTTTATTTGACACTTTAACGGCCTGTCATTAGTTATTCTATAGAATACCTAGTTATTTCATAGAATAACTAGGTAAAGTATGAAATAAATAATTTATTTTACACTTTAACTGACTTGATCAGTTAATCTATAGAATAACTGAATTATACGCTTTAACGGTGACATAACTAATATTTTAAGGGCTTCCTGTTACATTTGTTTCCCCTTCAGGCTGAAAACCAACCAAGTTGTCAAAATTGACAATAGAACGGCCCATTTACTGATCAAGAGCAAGTATTCGGTCTTCAGGTTCACGACAGGCATTTCAGAAGCTTGAATTGGAAGAATTTGTCTGATGGAAATTCTCTTTTGAAATTTTTCTGAAAGAATTCTCGAGATGAAGACAATTTTCCTCTAGTCAACCCGTATGATTCCATAATTATAATTCAAATTTACAGTCTTTTGGAGGATGGTTCATTTCATTTATAGATTGAAGTAATTAAACAGATCAGCAATTAATTATCAGAAGATTCTTTACCTCCAAAGAATGAAATAAAATTTAAGATAACATTTGATTTTTACAAAACTGATAGTCTTGCGTACTTCAAAGCATGGAAGAAAAAACTGCGACAGAGCAAGGAAGAGGAGATTATAGGAGAGGAGGAGGATTTAGAATGTTTATTAGTCACTACGTTTCAGTCGAGAAATGTCAAGATCATTACATAACGAGCAGCAGGCCTGGAAAGCCACCATAATATAAACTCAAAGACCTCTATTATGTCAAAATAGATCGCCGTCTAAAATAACTATTATTTATGACGATAGTTAGGTTTAAGCATTTGGATGCGAGGGTTCTAGGGAAGTACTTAGGCGAAAAACTTTTTCCTTTCTTAGTAAACATCCATTACCAAATAGGTAACTACTTTCCAAATTCACTAGACATCCTCTCTTTACTGAAAGAAAATGAAAAGGGATGCCTAGGAACTCCTAAGCATCCTTTACCAACCTCACTGGGAGGATATAAGGGATTTCCCTGAAAGAGCGATAAAAAAAATTTATACATCATTTAGAAATGGACAGATTATAAAAATTTATCTTATCTTTTCTTACTTCTGAAGTTTAATCGCAACGGTAGTTATTTCAGAATTAAAAACCTGCAGAATTTTAATAAAAACCGACTTTTTCAGTCGAAATGCAAAAGTAAACAACGTTTTCATACCTTAATTTTTTAAAATAGCAAATAAACATTTGATTAAACTGTTTTTCGAAAGAATGAAACTAAATTGACAATTTTTTATTGTAATGATTAACAGAAAAAATTACTCAATTTCCTGCTTTTCAAACAAAGTAAATAACCAGCATATGACGTTTTCTATTAGTTTTACTAACAAAAATTAAAGTGAATGTTGATGTGACGATTCCTCTGACGAAAATAATGATAGTAATAAACGGAGCTCCACATATGCACTTCCCTCCTTGCCCAGTTCACTCGATAACACTCTTTCAAAAAGGAATATCAAATAACTCATATACAGAAAAAATTTTAAGCTAAAACATATTAAATACATTTTTTAATGAAATACTCTAAAAATGTGAAAGTTTTAGAATAGTATTATTTGCTTGAATCTATCGTCGCAACACGAACCGAAACTCATAAACAGCCAATGAGATTGTAAATTGTATGAGAGGGAGGGAAAAAAGAAATATGTATTAAAAGGAGCATCTTTCTTTCGTTCAGTTGGCTCCTTGCCAGCCAGAGCTGTGTTGACCTTCAGCCCAAGCCCGTCTAAGCTAAAGGAAGAAAGAGTTGCTTTTTCACTCCGGATTTTCTGCTCAGTGGACGGATTTCGGGGAGGGGGGCAGTTTATTTTGCAGCTCCGACCTGTGTCTCTCTTCGTTTGGATTCATTTTATGCCTTTTTTCCAATTTTTTATTACTTTTTTGCATTTTCGTAAGTCATGGAACTCTGAAAGTGGAAAAGTAAGCAAATAAGATTCAGAACGAAAAATACAAGTTTAAAGAATAATTTCAGGGGGCGCTGCAGCTATGGACGAGCCGTCATTGAAAATACCTGAATTATAGATACTTCAAAGTTAAATAGCTATCAGCAATTTGAAGTTAGAACACGAAGCTGAAAAGAAATGTCCATTGCCACAATTTAAAAAGTACCTATTACTTTGAAGCCGGACCAAGAAAATATATCACATGCAATAAAAATTAACAAAAATTAGTAAGCGAAATAAAACCTTTTTCAACGAGCTCAAGTTGAGAGATAGACATTAAAAAGATCAGCTGGATGCATTAAAAAATTTAAAATTCTAAAATATGAGATAAAATTTAACCATTCAAGATAAACAGCAAAAGAAATGCGATCGATTTTCAAAAGCAGCATTTAAAAGATATTTCAAAGACCGTTCATTTTAAGGCTGGGCATTCACGAGTGCTCTACTCGACGCAAATTAGACCGTTCCACACCAAAACCGAACTTCAATGCCAAAACAGATGTGAATTCAGGAGGCGTGATCGAAAGTTTGATATCCAACCGCTGCATTTGGACTGCTAGGGCCATAAATGTGCAGATACGTGGCGGAGGGGTGAGAATTTCTGATTTTACAATAAATCGGAACAGGCAGGGGGGAGAAGTAGGTTCAGTAAGGGATCTGAGTGACCGGTAGTGTATGGATTTGCGTGGCGTGGAGTGGTCGTGAATGGATGGTCTAAAAAATGGAATGGCGTAGCGTGGTCGTGAATGACCTACCTGAATGGATGAGCTAAAAATGGAATGGCGTGGAATGGAGTGGTCGTAAATGACCGTCTTAAAAGGTGTATATATTGTGAAATAAAAGCGAAGAGTAAAATTCCACTTTATCCTTCCAAATATAACAGATCATAACAAATAATTACCAAAACCGTAAATCCTACAGTTCATTCGTTATATATATATATATATATATAACTTTCCAGGTATCAATGAAATTTCACAGTGGACCCGTAACAGAAAGGAAGATAACAATCTATCGAATAATTTGCAAAATGATTATTACTCTACTGTTACTCAATAAATTTAACCTTGAAAGTAATAGATTCAATGCTCAAGATGATCTGGATCACACCCTTTTATTACTTTCTCGTATACGAAGTATGCAAAGAGAAAGAATTGTAATCGTCAAAAAATTCGAACTCGAGATTTTGACGGATCTCCACGTTTTAGACCTCCCTGAGTCCGAAAAACACAATTTTGGAATTATGTCTGTATGTCTGTCTGTGTGTGTGTCTGTGTGTGAGTCTGTGTGTGTGTCTGTCTGTGAACACGATAACTCGAAAACTATTAGAGCTACGGGGATGAAATTTGGTATGTTGTCTTTAAACATAATTTGTAGGTTTCTATCAAATTTTGGACAAAATCCGTCAACGGGAAGTCTGTCTATTTGTATGTCCGCGGTCATGTGAACGCTATAACTCAAAAACTTGAATAGCTAAATGGATAAAATTTGGTACACAGTTTTATCGTTATGAATGTAGGTCCGTATAAAAGTTTGGGCCAAATCCGTCAAAAAGAGGCGTTCAAATTGCATATTCAATTTCTTTTAATCCGATTCTCGTGCGCATGTGTATTGGTAGCAATCTGCTATTGTTGTAAATTTTATTTACAACAATAAATAATGTTTTCAAGCATCAATTGTTAACAATTTTTTTATTGTTGTAAAACAAACCGATCTCATTATTTCAGCAAATTTTTTATTCACGCGCTTTTGCAATTGTTACGGTTGTTTTAGTATAAATTGTTTTCTTGGGAATTCAATTCCAAAGCAGAATTTTCGCTTTAGTGTTCATTGCATTGCTCATTTTATCGCGCCTGCTTCAAAGTAATATTTTTTTGAAACGTGGCAACAGATATTTGATTTCAGGTTTGTTTGTTTTTTTGTTTTACTTTCTCGTATACGAAGTATACAAAGAGAAAGTATTGTAATCGTCAAAATAATTCGAACTCGAGATTTTGACGAATTTCCACTTAGAAAGTATACGAGAAAGTTTAGGGGAGACCACTCCCGCTGGTCTTGTTTAAATTACATAATACATAGAGAAAATCTGTGGAATAAATTAAAGAAAAACAATATTGTAATTATTTCATTCAAATGTTTATTGGAAAATATTTTCGGAAGTAGAACTTATTTTCATGTTTTGATTCAAGGTTTAAAGTACTTAGATACCATCTAGTTGGCTGTGAACTATCATCCATACTGGAGATGACGGTCTTTATTGTTAAAAATTCCTAAGCTCGTCGTTCATCAACGGCAATCTCATTATCATTATCATCAAAAAATTCATTGTCACGTAAAATAAATATTATGTCGTTCATCGACTGCAATACTGGCATGACTCGAAAAATACAAATTTTGAGTTATGACCGTTCCCAACATTGTAAAATCATCTCCTTGGCGGCATAACCTAGGAATCTTTTTAGTAATGCTTAATCCTCAATCCAACAATTAAGCGTACGATTCCTGCATTTCTACGAAATCTTTAAACACGTTTATCTCAAAATTTCATTTTTTCGTGTTGTGCCAGTATGGACGAGTTTTCTGTTTTGTTTATTTACATTAAAATGCGGTAACTACGTAATTCCGGTGTAATGCTAAGTCAGAGGAATCTGCAAAGCGGAATTCCACGTTTTTAATGTAAACAAACAAAACGGAAAAAACTCGTCCATTGCAGCCGATGAACGATATGATTCTGAGAAATTTCTAAGCAAAACTGATTTATACAAGGGAGCAACAGAAAATGCTCCTACAATCAACTCACCATGTGACGGTTTCGCAGAAGATTTCGTTCACTTAGATGCACGAGCATCCGTTTCCATCTTCCGTCTCAGCAGTTGGGAATGTGAATTCGTGAATCGTGATGAAGGAAAAACCTGTTTCCGGCTCCTATAGAAACAAAGCCTGACTCTCGCTCTTGACAATAAAAATGTCACTCGGAATGACTCGTATTTTATTCGTTCTTTCATCTCTTACAACATGCCTCTCTTCAGGTAAACGGTTTGAAAAACAAACTCGACTCTTGATACTATCTCAGTATTTACAATCAAGGCCGTTTTAACTAATGGGCTAACTGGGCTGCAACCTAGGGACGCCTAAAAATTTATCATACTGACTTATTTTCAATTTTGAACCAAAAAATTAATTTAACTATAACTTTAATTATGTTAAAAGTAGAAATACGATTAGAGCTTGTAATTAGATAGCCTTCCGTTTTATCTAATGGGCTAATTGGGCTGCAACCTAGGGACGCCTGAAAATTTATCATACTGACTTATTTTCAATTTTGAACCAAAAAATTTATTTAACTATAACTTTAATTATTTTAAAAGTAGAAATACGACTAGGGCTTGTAACTAGACAGCCTTCGATTTTGTAATGTTGTGTAAATATGTAAATCAGTTCAAAATATATTCCTACAAAGACAATCAGTGATAAAGTCCTAAATTATGCGTTTAATAGAAGTTACCTACATTATCAATAATAAATAGGTAACTAGCTGCATGCTGATTTTTTACTTTCTCGTATTCAAAGAGAAAGTATCGTGACGAATCTCCACGTTTTAGACCTCCCTGAGTCCAAAAAACACAATTTTGGAATTATGTCTGTCTGTGTCTCTTTGAACACGATAACTCAAAAACTATTAAAGCTACAGAGATGAAATTTGGTCTGTGGTCTTTACACATAATTTGTAGGTTTCTATCAAATTTTGGACAAAATCCGTCCAAGGGAAGTCTGTATGTCCGTGTTAATGTGAATGCGATAACTTACAAGCTTAAATAGCTATGTGGATAAAATTTAACACACACATTTTTATCATCAGGAATGTAGGTTTGTATCAAATTTTGGACCAAATCCGTCAAAGGGTTGACTGTCTGTCTGCTTATGTAATCACATACTTTTAAACGCAATAACTTCTTTAAAAAATTACTTTGATAAATGAAATTTGGTACGTGGCCTTCATACCTTAATGGTAGATTTGTGTCCAATTTTTGTGTCAATAGATTTAAAAAAAGGCGTTCAAATTGCAAATTTCGTTTTCTTTATTTTACACCCAGCCCTATTGGTAATCGAGCCGGCTTCTAATTCCACTTCCGCGTTGTTTGTTGATGTTGCTTCTCAGATATTTTATTAGATAGGTATTTTATTTGGGCCATTGAAATTCTTAGTTACGGTTCTGATCGGGCGCCAAATTATATGAGGAGGTGCAAATTTGTAAAGACGGTCCTGTTTACAATCACAATCTAGTTCTTCCAAAAAAAAGAAATCCTTGAAAAATAATAATTCAAGAAATATCTTGTATTTTAACAGACAGTGATTTACGATGAGTTATTATTAGTTTATCTTAAATTCATTCATAATTTTTCATTTATAATAAACGCTATGCTTTTGCAATAGAATTGCCTGTATTAATCCTGAATTTTCTATCGCCTCTTATAATACATTCGTTCCTGGTCTATACAATTTCTCATTGGTTTCTTACATTGATGAAGGGTTTTGGCCTGCAGTGTTCCAAAAAAGGTGGAGTGGAATAGTGGTGAATATCCCGCTTAAGGATCAGGCCCCAATATCTTTCAGCTCTCAGAGTTCCTTTGTGAAACTCATGAATATCAGTGAGACCACCCGCAGACATTTCAGCCCAAACCATAATTTCATATCTTAAGGCGCATATACACTTGCGAGCCAAACGGTTCGGGAACCGCTCACGAGCAATTGATTCGCAGGTGTGGATGGGGTTTTTGGTTCGATGCGAACCAAATCCTGTCGGTTTTTTGGCGAACACAAAGGGATTCGTGGTTCACGTTGGGATGTGTTCAAGTGTAGTTCGTCTTTTCCCACAAACCTTCTTCGAACCTGCAAGGTCAAATCTGCAAACCAAGGTGTATTTCAAAACGCTTCCAAAGACCCCCACTTTCTCCCATTGGCAGCTGACAAGCGATGATTAATGGCTCGATGTGGGTTTGCTCTTTTCCCATGGTTCGCAGTTATTTCTAAGTGAAAATATTTTGTCCACTCGGTTTGATAACTGAACGGCTCGCAAAGTGTATACGGGCCTCTATATGTGTCTTTCAGAAACTTAGAGATGGTAATACCGGGTATCTCTTTCTCTCTTGTTCAGAACCCAACCTGAATTACTCTTGAAACTAAACCTTGATTCGTCTGTGCGTTGCAGCTTGGTCGAAGTGACGTGCTGTCTGGCGGGCACTACTTGGCAATTAGTTAAAAGGAGTACATAGGATCGATCTTCTGGTGTACAGATCTTGATTATGAAGAAGTCTACGCATCGCCTTGGCTGTAGATATTATCTTGCTGGTTGCTTCAAAATGCTTTTCAACTTCAGCAAGTCATACCGACCGAACTTTGAAGACACGGAAGTCCACACCGACCCAGCATACCCAAAAGTGTGTAAGACCACATCTAGGTGATTATGAGATATGATTATTAACATTAGAAGAACATGATTAGAACAGGATCATTAATATATGAAGACAGGACCATTAACATATGAAGACAGGACCATTAACATATGAAGACAGGATCATTGACATTAGACAGAAAAAGAAAAAAATCCCAGCCAAAAAGTCGGGAAAACACGTAGTAAGCCGGGCATATAAGCAGCATGCCTTCCTTCGTGAGAAACACCAATATTAGAAAAGATCTATAACTTACAATGCTGACCGAATTCCACTGAAAACTATCTAAAAATATTCTTTGAAAAACTGGAAAACAACAAAACCGGAATCCAGAAGGAAATAAAACCGTATGACCCCAGAAATAAAATAATAATATAAAAAAACCTAGGGCACTGCGGATTGGCATGCTCTTCCATTGACTTCTTGTTGTTTATCGCCGGATTGATTCTAAATTGTGAGTAAATTCACCAAAATTAAAAAGTTATGAAGAATGATTTATATCACTTATTAAATCCAATCCCCACCCATCCTTTTTATTACTCATTTATATTAAACTTATAGGTTCTTGAAATAAAATTAATTATCCTAAGAAATTTGTCCGGCACAACTCAAGTTTACTAAGATTATCGTATTTTGTAAATGACCGTTGAGTTCAAGCACTTCATTATACCCCTTGCACATCGGCGAATTATTACACTTTAATATAAAAACTTTATCATGTACCCATACGAGGTTTGTTATCGTTTATTATTTTAATTTCAATTATTAACGTGGGACTACGTTCCTCCCATTGGGGTCTCAGAAGAAATTGATTCACACGCCAAAACGCCACAAAACTTGGTATGGGAGATCCTCTATATATCGGTAACTAGATACGTTAAAAACATAACTAATGTCTTATTTTAGAGATAAAGGGTAATAACAGAAGTTACAAAAAAAATTTGAAAATCGGAATTGTCGATCAGCGATTACTGACTCGCAAAGTTGGGCAAAAATACTGTTCCGCAACGGATTCCGAGACTACCACTTTTGGACGATTTGACACCGGAAAGGGTTTGTCAGGCAATGGGTCATATGAGCACATTTCCAGAGTTCTTTGTTAGATCACGCTCAGTAAAATGTAAACATCACTCTTCCATTCTTCACTTTCCCCCTATTTTGATGAAAATAACTACTCCCGGCGCATGTGCAAAAGCGCAGAGGGTTTCCAAATCCGTCGATAAACAATACGCATGAATTGGTGACGCGATCCTCTATATCTCAGTAACTACATACGTTAAAAACATAACTAATGTCTTATTTTAGGGATAAAGGGTGACAACAGAAGTTACAAAAAAAAAACTTACTTAAACTTAAAAAGTTACGAGAAACAAAAGAGTCACGTGAATAAAGTAGTCCTACGCCTTTAACATCAGCGGCTGTTTCAAAAGACAGCATCCCAAAATTTTTATTTATTGCAATGAAATTCTACTTCCGATATAGAATTTAGCACTACAATAGAACCTCGATTAACCGAGGTGATTGGGATCGTAATAATTTCGGATAGCAGAAGAGTCGGTTAATAGAGACTAAATTTTAAATCATGGCTTCTTTTCTTTCGACAAAGTTTTCCAAAAACGCTTATTTTAAATTATGAAGCAGACAAAAAGCCGCAAGTACTACCACGGATTAACATTTTAACACACTCTTTTATAAGTTATCAAAATTCTTACATGCATTTTTTGAGGCAGTTTTGATAAAGGGATTCGCGAATGCTATCACTGATTGTCCCTGCTTCCTTTGCGTTTTCCCAGAGATTCTTGAAGAATGTTTTCAAAAGAGTATTTTCTCCGCTCAACAACCCGAAACTTTCCGACACATTGATATGCCATTTTTTTCCTCCGCGCAGTGGTGGATTTTCACATTATGAGGCCACAGGCGCAAAATTGTTCTGAGATCCTTCCTCTACCCAGTGTTTCGCTCTCGACTTGCGTTGTGATGTATGCCGAATAGATCTTAAGGCCCTCCCAAGGTCTCAAGACACGAAGCAAGTGCCTGTGGAGCCTGTGAGAAAAACCACCACTGCCTCCATGAAATTTGATCACATCATGATTGAAGTGGTTAAGAATGGTAGTATTTTAATTTTTTTTCTCTCTTTCTTGAGTTATAAAAGATCACCTCCCAATAACGAACTTTCAATCAAGAAAACAGGCTGCAGTGTCAACTTTGAAACCCCTTTTCCGAAAAATTCGTTGACTTTATTAAAAAATAACAATCTCCATCGGCAAGCCGGAAGGCAAAGGTAGATTCCTTTTATCTGGAGATATAAGGAAAAGAACATTTCGTTTTCTATTTTCATCAGAATTATAGCTACAAGAATGAAAGAGGGTGTAATGGAAAGCAAATGATGAGAGCTTTCCAGTAAGGTGTAAGATGCATAGATTAAATGGCAGTTTAAGTTAAAGGTGGGAGTGGGGTGTGGGTGGAAAATCACTTTTCAGCTCATAACTTCTAGGCAATTGTAGCTATCAAAAACTTTCAATACAAAAATTGTTCGTTATGATAAGGCAATAACTCGTCTAATTTGAATTTTCTTTCTATCTTCAATCGTAAGGGAATTATGGGAAATGAAAATTTCACCCCCCACCATTTCCATCCCCTTTAATCTGGATAGCCCATCTACGAACTCGGCCGAGATTTTCACCGTCCTTACAACATATCCCTCGCCGGTTAAAATCTGATCAAAATTACTCTAGTCATTGGGTTCACAAGATAACATGGGCAAAGGGTTATACATATTATATTAACTTTTGAAGGAAGGGTAGTTTTGGGTTCTAGGGGTCATAATCAGCGAAGATCTGCGGAAATTTTCCGGAAGTCGTGTCATGAGAACCAATGCAAAAGGTAGACTTCCTATAAGGAATCAAGCCGCGGTGGCCTGGTGGTAAAGTCTCGGCTTTGGGGACGGAGGGTTCCAGGTTCGAAACCCGATTCCAACGAAGATCCGCCGTGTATGGCGCCTGCTGCACGCTAAATCATATGTAGTGGCCAAACGTCCTCCCGTTGGTGAAGATTGGAGATGGGGTGCCAGCTCAGGTGTCGTCCTCGTCATCTGACGGTGGTTCAATATTACGAGGTCCGTTCCTAAATAGTCCTCGTGTTGCTTCAAAACGGGATGTTAATATAACTAAACTATCCTATAAGGAATCTACACGAAAACGTAGTTCGATTTCCCGGCATCGGCTCAGTTAACAGAGGCCCGGATAATCGAGTCTTTACAGTACTTTCTTTTTGGACTGACATAAACAAATGTAGGTAGTGTAATGTGATAGTTTGTGAAAAGGGGGAAAAAAGTATTGCTAAAGAAGAAACTTTCCCAAAGTGTCATTGGTTTCCCCCACCACTGGATTCGCAATTTATTTATCATGGCCGCAACTCTTTGTTTATTGATTCACAGTATCAATATTCGGATATCCTATCAGCTAGAAATTTGCACGAGGAAAACTAGATTACGGAGAAAACTTCGAATTGTTTTGCATAGAATGCTTTCCAGTCATAACAGATCAAATCATGATAATAATTTGCATGAAAGTCAAAGTGCTTTTATAAAATTCCAGGAAGATATGCTTTATTGATAAAAGTATTTTCTTTTTATGTTCCATGTTCGTAAATAAGGAATTTTTCACTCCTTGTTGTACTAGAGTTCTGAAATATAAAACATTTTTGTGCTCCGAACAACAAAATATTTTTAATAACTTAGCTAGTGATTAGCTAGTGAACTGATTCTTTTAATTAAATCCTTATTCTATCATCTGGTCTTGAATTTATTAGAAAAAACTGATTTTTAGATTCCATAATAGTTATAATAATGAGTTATGAAATATATTAAAGACTAAAAAGTAGAAAATAATAAAAATTAAAGATTTTTAAAAACAAGCTTTTATTATTGTACTAAAAAGTAAATAAGTTTTTTATTAAAAATCTGGACATCGGAACAAAATCGTAAAACCGTGAGGTGCTGAAAACATTACAATAAAGAAACTAACCCACAACGAATGTCAAAAAATAGAAAATTACTAACATTCATTTAAAATTAAAATATATTATAAATCTGATGAAATTTTAATATGGTTTGAGGGTATCTATCAGAGCCTTACACATTTATCATTTTGTATTTCCTTCTATATTTTGGATAAAAAAATAATAATTTTCTATTTTTCAATATACTAATAAAAGCGTTTTTTAAAAAATCTTATTTTAAATGAATTTCTCAAACGAAACTTTTAAATATTTTCTATGGACGAGTTTTCTGGTTTGTTTATTTTGGATTCACGGACCGTTTTTCAGTAACCCTCTGATGGTAAATGTGTCGTGTTTTCGCCATTTTTCTTCCCCCTTTGCCTTGACCGAATCAGATCGGCAATAGTTTAGTCCATCTTTTGATGGCAATTTTCCTTTTTTTTTTTTAAGCGGATTGAAAAGAATGTTGGAATGAATAGGGGATAATAGCCAGTGCAGCTGAAAATCCCATAAACCCCTTAATCAATCAATCAAACCCTCTGATTTAAGCAATCGCCAAATCCATTTGGATATTGTATCAAGCGCCAAGTTCGAATCTTTCTTTGGTACACAAAGCGTTGAATCCCGTGTACTTTGAGTTCGTGTAATGCTTTTTTATTTAAATCAGTTAGAAAAAAAAAGCTCATAAAACGGCTAAATTCCAAATGGAACGATTGTAATTACCTAAACAGTTTGGTTAGAAATTTAACCTCTGGTTATTATCTAAATCGCATGGTTACAAACCATTTAACCGCCAAACAAGCCTTAGAAGTCGCCAAAAAAGAACGATAACGAACAATTATAGCAGCCTTTTCACAAAATTAGGCTCCTATTTTAAGTAGACATTAAGAGCTGTAGCAAGAACATCGAATTTAATACCTTCAAGGTATTCTTAAGCCGTAACATTAGAAAACTCTACTTTAAACATTAATTAACAACTTCAAACAGAGAGTTGAAATTTTGATAATTTCCATTGACATAGCATTAACACCGGAAGTCGGTGGTTATGGCAGAAGTCCTACCTTAATGCAAATAAACAAAACCATTAAACTCTTCCACACCTACTTAAACGTGACTAGCTTGCTTATGCGGTTAACATGAATAGCTCGAGGTAAAAAAAAAAATCCGATGTTAATAAATTTTTAATCTGAATAAAAGGAAAAAAGACGAAATCAATATTCTTCACTAGTTGTTGATTCTGTTAACACATAGGAAAACGTTAACTTTTCAAAAAAAACGATCATTTTCTCCCCTCGACTTTCTTGTGCTATGCCACAAAAGGACGCCATCTATCGACTGTAACTGGTTTGTTGAAAGTCGCATTTCGCTTTCTTCGTAAATTTCACTTTGTTGACCCAGCTATTAATTCGGAGCTGCTCATTTGAAGTGTATCAGGTGAACACAAGTTGAATCATGTTGTCAGTGATACACATCAACCGCCAACGTCCAATTCAGTATTTCTTGCCAGAGGAAATAGGGCTTGACGTCACAACAGCGTAAGATTGGCGATATGACGTCATATGAATTCATTCCATTCATTTTCCATCTTTCTTCGCTTGAAAATAAAAAATATAATTTTCTTTTTTAAAAAAAGTTTACATTCACGATTTATAGCAAAAAAGTAATTTATTTCTGCTTGTTCAACGAAAAAAAAAATAATGTTAAGAATAAATATGAAACAAATCACCATTTTATGACGCTACAGTCATAAAATCAATTTTGTTTAGCGCGTAAACGCACATCAAATTGAGCTTGAAAGAAATGAACTAAGGAGGGAAATTAAAATTTTATATTTTCCAATAGGTTATAAATTTCTTATATTGATACAACATCGGCCATCACATAATAATGCATATCTATATGCTTTGTTACTGAAATCAATAAAATACTTCATCAATATTTTTTTAAGGCCATCTGGAATTAACAAATATTTATTTGCACAAATATACTTCTCTTTTTTCCTATTAAAAATCAAACCATTTTCTCAAACATAATAAAATCAATTTAAAAAAGGTATTCATTAATAGTCATTTATGTACTAGGTGGGAATTCCCTTCTATTTTAGCTAAATACAGTTTCCATTGTTGCATTTCTTCTGCATACAACCACATTAAAATCAACCGATTCTTACTGGGAGGGTTCAGATTGGTGAACCAAGTTAAAGTGGACCAACTTCTTGTTTTAACGATTTCGCAATAACACTGCCATGGTAGAGTAGAAATGTTATATTTTCCTGTGTAATGATGTTTCAAGTCCATGGTTTAATTTGCATTCTGTAACGGCTAAAGCAAATATGAAAGGTAAGCCTAGGTTTAACCGGTTAAATTGGGGATTACCAAGGCTTTGCGGCTAAAGCCCGAAGATTTCCCAACGCTTTCACCT